>JAOTQJ010195065.1:0-60140 GCA_025642045.1 Solanum sejunctum
CACCTCCTTAAATGAGAGCAAACAAACACCAAGAAAGCAGATTTTTTTGTTCTTGTCTATGTTGAATGAAGTTGTGCTATTCTCATCTATCTTTAAAGGCCTAGCTTGGCCGACTTGCTCTTGGATTCTTGACCATCCTAAGCCACATATTAGTAAGCTTCTTATTCAGCAACTTGGCCATTGGCCTTGGGCCGAAACGGGTCACCAATTTGATGGACTTGGTCTGCCTACTTTTCAACTTTCACTTAGATAGTTTTGGGCCTAATTTGCTAAGTGTTTTGTATTATCTTTTGGAAATTTTTTAATACCTCTCTTGGATGAACATATAGACTATTTATAATGCTAAAATGTGGGTCCAAGTTACACCCTTAATACGGAGTTAATTCATAATCGAACTTGGACAAATTCGACGTTGAGCCTCATTTCCGTTTAACTAGCGATTTTAAGCTAAGCAAGTATGTGACTCACCTGCTAGCTTCTAAGTACTACAAGCACCTCAATTCTCTCACTTCATTTTAAAGCCATAATCTACTCAACTCAATAGAAAACATGTATACACTCAACCCTTTTAAGCGTTAGATGCACAGATAGCCCATTAACGCGAGATTTAAGCACTTTTGAAAATTAGCGCTAGTTTGACTAACCATGTCATGTTTCATTTGACTTGTACTAGTAGTGTAAGGTGTTGGGTGTTACAGGTAATCTCTAAACCATTTTTATTCTATCCATCATTTGTGATTTTGCCCTAGCCATGAGTAGCTAAATCCCCTCAACATGGGCTTGTGTGAACTATGAGTAACTAGCTTCTAATAACCTGGATTATTTACATTTTTTGATTGGATATTTGCATGTATTGTATGTTATCCTTCATTTTGAATGTTGTTTCGTTGTGTCCAACACCAAACCCCACCTAGTATCATGATCCTGACCAAGGTAATGATGAATAGAAAAAAAGAAATGGATGACAGGATTTGATTGATGTGTTCTCGTCTAATCAACCAAACACGATCAAGGAGAGGTTGACTTGGACAATGGGTAATGGCTAGTTGGCACATCATGGTTGCTGACCAAGCTCTATGGTGAAATTCAACCTTCACCTTTACAAAAAAGGCTTAAAGAACCTAAGTTACCATCCTACATGCGATGTCTCAATTAGGGTTTATCTAGGGTATTTGAGTTGGTAAATCATGGGGAACACAATTCCTAAGTTGCTCCCTAAATTTGTTGTTTTTTGCTTTAATAGTATAGCATTTTTATTTGTTTCTCTTCAAATTGCAACCCCCCAATTCTAGAGAATATAGTCAATTGGTACTTGAAATGCTAGTTGATTAGTCAATTAGGTCAAACCCCGTATTCCCTATGGATTCGACCCTAGCCTCTGGTTAGGTTTATACTTGATAGCGACCGATTTACTGTTGGAGTGTGAATAAAGATTGGCTTAAGGATTTCTAGAATTTCCTCTTCAATTCTAAGAACTCTTGATTGAGGTATTTAGTCCTTCATTCATGAAGTAGTTTCATCCATGAAACCCAATCCAAAGTCTCCTTTTTATGAAAGTCTTATGTTGATTTCTTATGGGAATTTAAGCTATGATTCCTAATGAATGAGTTATGAATATTCCATGGTTGTTGAGCCTATCTATGCAACAATTACGAAGAATTACATGATTTATATTATTTTTGAGTGAAAGTATATGATTTCAAGTATGTATTATAAGGGCTTGATGAATTGATGTGGATTCCATTACTAATAATCCAAATTGATTTTAATTGCTTGTTTCATTTGTGAATCTCATCCAATTGCATAATTTTGATTCAATTTTCCATGGATCCACACCTAAACCTAATCTTCTACGTTGAAGCTATGCATTTCCATGATTATAATCTCAAGTACGTAAAAGCATATTTTATGACAATGATAATATTAGGACGATAATAATGGTGCTTCTATGATAAAGAGGGTGATGGAGACCCTAATATTTATGATGATGATGCTAGGGTGGGAATGTCTACCCACACTATGATGAAAATCAAATTGAATGGTCTATTATTATGACATAAGCTATTTTCATGAAAGGTTATGATGACTAATTTACAAGCTATGAATGCATAATTTTAATAAATTATGAACAATGTTAAAATATATATATATATATATATATATATATGCATAATTTATGTATTCTGTGGTATATGACTTAGCACCGACAGGACTTCAAAAGATTCAAAATATCCCTTAACTATGTGCTACCATAGGAATGATGTTCATGTTTTTATGGCCTAAAGGTGTGCTAATGGATCCATATAGCCATTAATGGAAACTCACTGTGGTAGGAGAGAGACCAAAAGGTGGTGGTCAAATGATCCCTTCTCACTATGCTAGGATAGAGCCTATAGGGTGAGTATTGAGTCTACCTTGGATTAGCAAACTTCTCTTTTCTTAGGGTAGAATGAACATCAAGATTTCATATAATATTTGATATGGTGTCAAAATAAAATACATTTGATGCCTAAAACTTAGAATTTTATGTGTCATTAATGAGACTTTTATGGTTTTCATGTGTTTTTGTGTTTGTTTTTGCAAAAAATACAGATTGACTTAATTTTGGGAAAAGTTGCAAATTTTGTTAATTCTTAGGCTATACGGGACCCTCTATGAGTCAGCTAACAAGTCGCACAGGCAGTCTCTTATCAAGTTCTAGTGTTAAAAAGCAAAGTCTAAAAATTTAGAGTTCAACCATATGAGTCTCACGTACAAATTGTAGTCCCTTCTATGACTTATAAAGGGTGGCCTCATAGCATATTACATTGTTGATCAAGATTAGACCAAGAAATGCAAGTGTGGACTATGAGAAGGCACTACTAGTCGTAAACCAGACTATGACTTATAGAGGTGTATCATAGCATTAAAGTCTAAAATGCAAAGTGCTGACCATGAAAGCTCAACTACAACTCATAGAGCACACTATGAGTCATAACTATGAGCCGTAGCAGACGCCAACCAGTTTTTCCATTTAATTTATGGACTAGTTTGTAAATAGTATAAATATCATATTTTAGGTTTTTGAGTGCAACTTTCATAGCATTTCAGAGTTCTTTAGTTTTGTAGAGAGTTTTTGAGAGAGAATAGTGAGTATTTTTTTGGGTTTTATCTTTGGAGACTCAAATTTGGAGATTAGATTCACTTGTGGATAAACTTTATCATTCAAGCTTATGATTCAAAATATAAAGGTAGTTTTGTTGTTCTTCATTCTTCTTGGGTAAGCTATCAAGTATATTTTCTTTATTCCTTGTTTGTTTGCTTGCCAAAGTCATGACTAGCTAAACCCACAAATTAGGGTTATGGGAACCATGAGTAGCTAAATTAGAAAACCTGGATTATTTGCACTTTTTGAGTTGGCTATTTGCACATATTATCGATTTCTCTTCATTTTGCATGTTATTGAATGGTGTCCAACATTGAACCCAGTCTAGGTAATGACGAATAGGAAAAAGGAATAGCTAACAAAATTCGATTGATGTGTTCTAATCTAACCAACCAAACCCGACCAAGGAGAAGTTAACTGGGACAATAGATAGTGGTTAGTTTGGCATACTATGGCAGCCAGCCAAGCACCATACTGAAATTCGATGTTCACCTTCAGAACATGGCTGGAAGAACCTAATTGAGGTTATGTTATCCGAGGTGTTTAAGTTAGTGAATCATTAGGAACACAATTTCCAAAGTTTCTCTCCAATTTGATTGTCTCTCTATTTTACTAGTTTAGTTTAACTTTCTATCAGTCATTGCAAAACCCCCTTCTTTGAGAATTATGTTATTTGATTTTTGAATTGATTGTTGGTGAATCAAAGTGCCAAAGTACCATATTCCATTGGGGTCGACCCTAACCTTGGTTAAGTTTTTACTATTTATGATCGTTTTAACCTTGAAATAGAGTCATATTTTTAGCATTCAAGAAGAAAAATGGCGCAGTTCTCTAGGAATACTACGATGCTTTGATTTGGTTTCACTAGTATTTTAATTTAAGTGTTAATTTCTTAATTCTTTTGTACTTTAATTTTGTTTTTGTTTTTATGTTTGGTTTTAGTTTCTTTTGCAGTGTATACTAGGTGTATGCCCAATACAAAGAGCCAATGCAAAACCTTAGCTCCAATTAATCTTGAAATCCAATGTGTATCAAAGAGAATGGCCCAAGCATACGCGAACATTGCAGCTGATGAAGCCATAAATTGAAATGATGATAATGTTGATAGAGAAGATAATCCACCACCAAGGGAAAATAGGCCATAACTCAAGGATTTTAATGAGAATGCCTCTGGATGGAACCAATATCGGTTGAATCCCATGGCCATGGACGTCACAGGAGCTATAGTGTTGCTACCATTATTGGCTAACATTAAGTTTATGGTATCAAGTGTATTACTGCAAATGCTTCATAACCATGGTTTGTTTGGAGGTTATCTTCTGAGGATCCTCATAATCATCTGCATAATATGGCTTTTATGTGCAATAGTGTGATGGGTACATAGTATATTTCTATGGATGCCATCGGTTGCGTGTGTTCCCTCTATCTCTTAGCAGTAATGCAGTTGTTTAGCTATCAAAACTCCCACAAAGCTCAATCACTACTTGGGCAGAATTGCAAAGAGCCTTTTTGGAGAGAGAATTTCTAAGGTGAAAGTAGCTTAAATTGAAAGATCAAATTAATAACTTTGAGCAACTGTCAGGTGATTCCATTAGCGCAATATGGGAGAGGTGTACTAAGTGCTTAAAAAGTGTTCCAGACCATAAGACCATAGACGATAACTTAGTGGTGATTTTCTATCTATCTCGTGACGAGAATAGTCAAGATTGTTTTGATACAATCATGGGAGGCATGTTCTTAGATCAACCATTCACAAGAATAATAGAAAGGATGGAGAAAGTAGTCAAGACAAATATAGCATGGGAGCAAAGGTAGAGAGCTTCCATAAGGAGATTATGTATGGTGAATGTTAGTTCAGAGCATGCTAGAATCAATTAGGAAATCATGCAATAACTTGCTCAACTCTGTATGAGTATGGAGTTAGTGGCTAAGTAAAATCATGAAAGAGTACATGTGGTAGTCCACCAATCTCCTAACATGTATGAGGAGCACTATTATGATGAAGATGCTTGATTTATTATAGATCAAGCAGTGGATTTTTAAAACAATGCTCAAGGGTCCAATCTAAAATATTGGCGTCAACGTTCTAGAAACGAACATGGAAACTAAAATCAAGAGGGTGCCTATAGAGATAATGGTGGGGGTTATTTTGAGAGAAATAGGATGTCAGAAGCTGAGAGGGGAAGAACAGATGTTGTACGTATATTCCACCCATAATTATGATGCTAAGACAAGTAATTCAAGGATTGAAGAGATGTTTGATCGATTGACGAAGAAAGTCAAAACTCAAGATGAGACTCTGAAGGGAATGAAATCTAATATTTCAAGTATTAACCAAAAGATAGAGTCTCATTCAGTGGCCATAAAGAAAGTAGAACAACAATTCATTCAAGTGTCCCACTAATTGAATCAATACCAAAAGGGTACACTGCCAAGAATTACTATTTAGAATCCAAAAAAAGAGACGCATTATATGGCGATCATGACAAGAGGTGGTAAGAATACTATTGACTCTCTATTGCCAGATATGATAAATGATATGCCTGAAAAGAGTCTTGATGGAAAAGTTAAGGTTGAAGAGTTAGGTTTCACCAATGATGGGTAAGAAGTGAAGTGTCCAAGGATCCAGAGGACACGACCATCACAAGTCCTCCTTCTCCCTTCCCACAAAGAGTCAGGCAAAAGGAGAAGGATGATAAATTCAAACATTTCCTCTTCATGTTAATGCAATTGTCCATCAACATTTCTCTTATTGAAGCATTGGAGAAATTACCCGGGTATGCTAAATATATGAAAGATTTGGTGACTAAAAAGTGTATGGTGATCCAAGAGCTTTTGCAAGAGCTCCAACATTGTAGTGTCATTACTAAAAAATATGTGGTCCAAAAAAGGAAGATCCCAGTGCATTTACTATCCCTTGGACCATCGGCAATGTGGAGTTTGCAAGAGAGGTGTGTGATTTGGGAGTAAGTAACAATTTGATGCCTCTTCCAGTATTACAAAAGCTTGATTTGGGTTCTCCTATTCTTACGAGAATGAGGTTATTAATGGTGGATAGGACAATCAAGAAGCCAGAGGGAATACTATACGATGTGTTAGTAAAGTGGATAAGTTCATATTCCTAGTAGATTTTATAATTCTTGATTTTGAGGTTGATGAAACGACCCAAAAAATTTCCCATAAATGTGTCTCGGAAGTGCCCAAAATCTTGTTTTCCACATAGATTAAAATATGTTCATTATTTCAGAAATCCCACTTCATATTTGTGATCAGGGGGTCAAAATTAGGTGAAGAAGGGTCTAACCTCGATTTAAGAGCAAAAACTTAGCATCTATAAATTTTTAAGTAATGAATTCTAGTGAGGTTTACGCATTTTCTCCACGACGTGCCATAGACACGCTTTAGTATAATTCCTTCTCCACATCCTCTGTGTGACACTGAGAGGTGTAGTTTTCCTAGCAGTGTTTTCCTGTATAGTCCAAAATATTCTAACTGTTAGGCCCAAGTTTCTCAAATGTGTTTTTACCTATACGTAGCCTTATTTCACCCTCATATTACTATAAACATTCCACAATACTCACCAAGACATATATCCAAATATTTGCTCCTAAAGTCAATCTTAAACTCAAGACCAATCTTAAGGATTTCATCAAGGATCTCACTCAAGCTTCAAGTCTCTATTTCTAATCTTCTTTAAGCTAAGGGTTCTCCAAAGTCAAGGTATGTGGTATTGAACCATTAGGTCCTTTCACCCATGGTGCCTAAACCCTCTTTTAACTAATACTGCATGATTTAAAGTGGATTTTCCATGTGAGTCTTGTATATTGAGAAATTTATTGCATAGTGATTTATGTTATTAAAAGTATGGTTGTTTTAGCATATTTTGAGCTCTAGATCTTGGATCTAATATTGGATTTGATGAGGGGTTTTGATATAATTGTCTGGGGGATGTTGCAAGGTATTGATTGATGGTTTTATAATAGATTATATTGCATGATTTCATCTCTAAGTTACATGATCTTTTCCCCCTATTTCATACCCCAAGGTGTTTGATAAAATATCTGGTCATGGTTTCTTAAGGAATCGAAGGTCCAAAGCTTGACCAATGATGTTTAATGATAAGTAAAGTTGAGAGGCTTGATTGGGGTTACTTCAAGTTCTCCTTTCATCATGTCATGTCTAGGCCCTAGCCTTAGGTCATGACAAACTTGGTATCACAGCACTAGGTTAATAGGTCCTCGGAGTCTAACACACCACATCAAATAGAGTCCTACTCATGGTTGTGAAGAGCATCATGACTATGAGTAGAAGGCTATGAGGTGTTTTAGAAAATGTTTCCCTTTAATATTATAAGTAGTATTATAAGGTTATGGAAAGCCCCCCCAACGATTGTTCTTTGCTATGCTAGATCATGTCGAACACTAGAGGAAGATGGGACTAAACTCCCGAGGAGAAACCTACGAACGGTGAGATTCAGGATTCTCGAACTATGCTTGCCCAAGTGGTGGCCAACCAAGTGCATAGAGGGCCCAAGACCCTTATGCTACTACCCCAAGAGCTAGGGTAAGAGACTTCCTAAGGATGAATCCTCTGATTTTCCATGGGTCGAAGGTAGATGAAGATCCACAAGAGTTCATTGATGAGGTCTACAAAATTTTGAATATCATGGGTGTTGGGTAGAACGAAAAGGCGAAGTTGGTGGCATACTAACTCAAGGGGATAGCCTAAATTTGGTATGATCAATGGAAGGGTGAGAAAGGTAATGGCTATGTGGCGCTTTGGGAAGAATTCAAATTGGCCTTTCTTAACAAATTTTTCACTCTTAAGCTTAGGGAAGCAAAGTTCGTGGAGTGTATGAACTTGAAGCAAGGTGCTATGAGTGCAAAGGAGTATTCCCTCAAATTTAATCAACTTTCAAATTATACTCCTCACTTGGTGGCCGATCCTAGATCAAGGATGAATAAATTTGTGATAGGGGTCTCCAACTTGGTGAGTAAGAAATGTCGGTCCACCTTACTTATTGGTGATATGGATTTGTCTTGATTGATGACTTATACCAAGAAAATAGAGTAAGAAAAGTTGAGAAAGAGGAAATGTCATGAGGTTGAAAGGGCCCGTTTTGAAGGTACATTTCAAAATGGTGCTAGACATCATCAAGGTCAAGGGCCTCCTCGTTCTGCTAATAGGGGGTTTGCCAATGACTTTTATAGGTCTCAAGGTGTGGGTAGAATGGCTCCTAATGGTATGTCTCCTAGATCAGGAGAGAATCACAAGGGCCCAGATTTGAGGTGTCCCAATGCATGTTTTAAATGTGGGGAGCTTGGTCACAAAAGGGTGGATTGTCCAAGTAACTGTGGTAAAGTCCGAGGTGCAAATGTGGTTCCATTGGGTAGAGGTGGTCCTCAAGATGGTGCACCATGGCACAACCAATTTTATGTTCTACATGGGAGGCAATGGGTTGGTGAGGTCCCCAATGTTGTTACCGATATATTGAAAATCTTTGATCTTGATGTATATAATTTGATTGATCTGGGTGCCAACCTTTCCTTTGTCACACCCTTTTGTTGCTAAAAAGTTTCATGTTGAGTCAGAGTTGTTGCATGAGTCATATGAGGTGTCTACTCCTATTGGTGCATCTATTGTCTACTTCAATTTACATATTGCATAAAATTTTACTGTTTGATCTTGTTGATTTAGATATGGTTGATTTTAATATTATTCTTGGGATGGATTGGTTGCATGCGTACTATGCTTCTATTAATTGTATAACCTGTAGGGTCAAGTTTCAATTCTCAAATGAAATCATTCTTGAGTGTAAAAGTCATGATATGGTAGTTAGTGGTAGATTTATCTGATGCATTAAAGCCCATAGGTGGATTTCTAAAGGGTGTTTAGATTTCCAGGACATAGAGATTCCTACTTGGAAATGGGAGATAGTTAATATGAATTTCGTGGTTGGGTTGTCCAAGACTAGAAAAGGTTTTGATTCCATATGGGTGGTGGTTGATTGGATGACAAAATCGGCTGACTTTTTACTGGTCAAGACTATATATGGGGATGAAGAGTATGCAATGCTGTATATCCATAAGTTAGTGAGGTTACATGAGGTTTCTTTATCCATCATATTAGATCAGGGTGTACAATTCACTTCACACTTTTGAAGGACTTTTCAAAGGGGTCTTGGTACCAAAGTTCACCTTAGTATGACCTTTCACCATTAAACGGATAGCCAAGCTGAAAGGATAATTCAAGCACTTGAGGATATGCTTAGGGCATGTGTCTTGGAGCTTCAGGACAGTTGGGATAACCATCTTCCATTGATAGAGTTTGCCTACAATAATAGCTATCACTCTAGTATCAGTATGGCTCCATTTGAGGCTCTTTATGGGAGACATTGTAGATCAACAATAGGTTGGTTTGAGGTTGGAGAGGTGGCTTTACTGGTACCGAATCTGGTTATGGATTCTCTTGAGAAGGTTAGGATGGTTAGGGAAAGGTTGAGGGTAGTCCAAAGTCGATAAAAATACTATGCCGATGTGAGAAGAAGAGACCTCAATCTCAAGTGGGTGATTGGGTCTATTTGAAAGTCTCTCTAATGAAAAGTGTGGTTCGTTTTAGTAAAAAAGGGAAGTTCAGTATAAGTTATATTACTCCTTCTAAGGTGATAAAGAGGGTTAGTAAGGTAGCTTATGAGTTGAAATTGCCTAGTGAAATGAATTTGGTTCAACTGGTATTCCATGTTTCTATATTGAAAAAGTGTGTTGGTGATCCTAATTCCATTGTGCCTCTTGATATAGTAGGTTTTGTTGAGTATAACTTGACTTATGAGAACATTACAGTTTAGGTCTTAGATAGGCAAGTAAATAGATTGAGGAACAATGAGGTGGCATCGGTTGTGGTCCTTTGGATGAACCAACAAGTCGAAAGTGCTACTTGGGTGGCTGAAGTAGATATGCAAAAGTAGAATCCTTATTCTTTCCACTCCACTCAAGCCTAAGGTACTAATTCTAAGTCCCCTATATTATTTCAAGTCTTATCTGTCAGGCCCTATATCATTCATGTGCATTTATGTTTAATTTGGCAAATTATGAAGATTTTACACCTATGATAAGATTTTTTTTAAAGTGATATTTAAATGTAATGTTGCATCCATATTGCGGCTGATTTGTTCATGATTATTCTTGTCTTGTATGTCTCTTCTACATTGGGGAACTAATGTTCCCAAGGGGGATATATTGAATAGACTCCGAAAAGTGCCCAAAAATGTGCCTCTAAAGTGCCCGAAATCTTTTTTCCATATATCTTAAAATTTGTTCATTATTTCAAAAATCGAACTACATATTTGTGATTAGGGGGTTAAAATTAGGTGACAAAGAATTTAACTTTGATTTAAGTGTGAAAAATTAGCACTTATAAATTTTTAAGTGATGAATTCCAGTGAGGTTAATGCATTCCCTCCGCGACATGCTAAGGGCATGCTTTAGGGTAATTCCTTCTCCACGTCCTCTCTGTGATGAGAAGAGGTGTATTTTGCCTGGCAGTATTTTCGTATGTTGTTCAAAATATTCTGAGTGTTGGGCCCAAGGTTTTCAAACGTGTTTTTACCTATGCTTAGCCTTATTTCACCCTCATATCACCCTAAACATTCCCCAATACTCACCAAGACACTTAGACAAATATTTCATCCTAAATTTAAGTTCCAAATTCAAGACGAATCTTAAGGATTTCATCAAGGATCTCACTTAAGCTTCAAGTCTCCATTTCCAATCTTGTTCAAGGGTTCTCCAAAGTCAAGGTATATGATTCTGAACCATTGGGTCCTTTCATCCATGGTGCCTAAACCCACTTTTTGATAATATTGCATGATTTAAATTGGATTTTCCATGTGGGTCTTGTATATTGAGAAATTTACGGCATAGTGATCAACTTTACGACTCGTAGTGGAAGCTACAAGTCGTGAATGGGGTTTATAGATCCCAGGTATATTTTGAAAATTTTCTAAATATGAAGTGGTCTACGAGATCATGACCTACGGGTCGTAGACCAAGCTACAACCATACGTGGGGTTTTGTAGACCTGACTCAGTAAGATTTTTAAATTAACCCAGTAAGGGTTAAATAGGGGTCAAAATTACTTTGACCCCATATTTTTAACCAAAATCTTTTTCGCCATCCCTTTCCTAAAAATTTTTTCGGTGAACTCCCCCATTTCCGACAAGTAACATCTGGCTATTAGGGCTTGCATTAGTTATCTTCTCATTTTCCCCTTCAAATTCATCAACATCCATGGTAAGTTTCTTGTTCAACTCGAAGTTTACTTTGATTCTTAAAAGTTAATTGATAAATAAGAGGTGCAATAATGTTTAGACATATTGTTCTTGATTAACTGTGCACTTTAGTAAAGGGATTTGGTTGTCCTAAATTGATTGATTATTTATTCCCTTGGTTAAATGCAAACTCCTTTACATTGAAGATGAGTATTTCTAATATTATGTCATTTTTCTAAGTGAATCATTGAAATATGGTCATCAATGTTATTGAGTATCAATGACACAGTGTTATGATTATGTGTAAGGCATGTTGGTTAGTCGAAATTATAGGATGTTTAATGTTTGTGACATCTATTGCTCTTGATTCTTAGTACATTTTTTATGTGAGTGAATGCTTGTCTCATATGTGAATAGTGGGTGGCCATGGGTATAGGTTTGAATGAAGTTGGGAAGATTATTTGCTTTGGAATTATGTTTGGATTGCGGCTTAAAATTTTGTTCAATATATGAATGCCATGACATGTTTCAATGGATTAGAATTGAATTGTTTGTAAGGTCCATCAGGTGAGTTGAAGAATTTCAGGTACCTGTTGCTTCATGCTATGAGAGTCTTCTATGACTCGTAGATTGGTCCGCGAGTCATAGTTGAATCTTATAGGAAGTAATAGTGAACTTAAGATTCCTCAGTATTCACCATATGATACCCACCTACGACTAGTAGAACCCTCTATGGACCGTAGTTGGATCTTGTGACTTGTGTCTATTTTAAATTTAGTCCCGAGAACCTCGTATGAGATTGGTCTATGATCCATAGCTAAGGCTACAAATCAAAATTATGTCTCATATCTAGTTCTAATGTTTAAAAGTATCTTGCACTTTTGGATTACGAGATTGTAGTATGATCGTAGTCCCAAATACGAGTCATACCTAACTCTCGTATCTACCATCTGCAATTGATCTATGTATCATTTTCTTTTGTTTTTGTTGTTTGTTTTCTTTTCTTCTATGGTTTGTTTAGGTCTAATTAGGCTTTGCTTATAGTTGTTTTCAAGTATCATGGCCCCTAAAAGTAGACGTGCAGTAATTAAAGCCCTTAGAAGGAGACTTATTTATGAGCCTTCAGATAATGAACACTCGCGCAAGAATCAGGCTCAGTCGAGTGGGTCAAATGAGGTCCATAATGTTAGTCTTAACCCAGAGGCATAGGTACCTCAAACTAAGGTTGCTACGAGAGCTGGTCAGATCTAGGTCTAAGATGATAGTCCCTCCTAGTCTGAGTAGGAGGAAAATGGTGAGATTCGGATCATAGTATGCCATGGATGACTTTTTCACACACAGAGTCTAGTTCCAAAGAGGTTTCTCAAGTTATAGGAGATGATCAGTCCTCGATTGCTCCATCTATTTCTTCCAGATCAAATCCTGTGACTCATCGATGGGGTGTCAATGGAATGCTAACTATATCTGATGAGGGCCTACATAAAAAAGGGAAGGTAAATTATATGGTCGTTTTATGAGGAGCCCCAATTGATTGATATAGGATTGAGCCATATACCCAGATTTGAGGAGGCTATGATATGTCATGGGCTCAGGTCACTGACTACTAAGCTTGATCGTTATTCTTCAGTCATGATGCATGATTTTATGCAGACTATGAAGCCACCATACCTCAGGATATTCCCAAAGGGAAGAAACCTCTCGACCAACCAAGATTGCAAGAGGTGTTAGTGAGAGTACGGCCAGTCAAGATATCAAAGAAGATGATCCACTACGTATAGTTTGGTCCCACGTAGTGAACACCACATTCTACAACTATGTTTGACGGTAGATTGAGATAGATTAGACAAGCAATGTGTCACGACCCAAGCCTAGGGCCTAGATATGACATGGCACATGGGGAATCTGAAGGAACCCCAAGCAAGCCTCTTAACATATCATTACACATCCTTCATAATAGAAGCAATTAAATATCAATAAAAGATCATAAATAAGGATAACCGAGGCTAAGAGACATCTTTCACAGCATAAAACATCATAGAGTCAAGAGAGCCAAAGTTTATAGCATCAATACATATCTGGTCCAATAACACCTCTAAACATATAACTTAGCAGGGGCCAAGACAAGTAACCAGGCTCATCCTCATAGTCAAGACATACCATAAAGAAAACAAGTCTTAATACATAGCATAAGAACATAGACATTGTCCCTGGAATAGAGGACTCACCAACTATCTTGAGAGAATTCATACTAGCCACGTGGAGGAGGGTGATGACTAAATGGAGCTATAGTTCCTACATGGTAACATCATGTAGTGGAGCTCCAGTTCCTACATGGTAACATCATGAAGTGGAGCTCCAGTTCCTACATGGTAACATCATGTAGGCATAGAGTATGAGTTTGTACGTTTAAATGTACTAAGGATGTAGGATGCAATGCAACAAGAGATGGTCTTCATAGGCAAAATGCATAATCATAAGTAATGAATAACATACTAATAATATGACATGTATGAATGTTACTTCAAGTAAAACATGCTTATATAGAACATATTACGAGCATGAAAAGAGACCATCATTTGGATAATAGGTTTATCACCTCCTATCCTAGGTGATTGAGGTACCAACCCCTCAACTTGGTTATCTAATGTACCACCCCCTATCTAGATGTTTAAAGTACCAACCCCTCAATTCGATTAATGAGGTGCCAATGCCTTAATTCAGTTAAGGAGCTACTGATCCCTCAATTCTGTTAATGACATACCAACCCCTTAATTCAGTTAATGAGGTATCAACCCCTCAACTGGTTAATGAGATATAAACCACTCAATTAGGTTAATGAGGTACTAACCCCTCAATTCGGTTAACTTCCATAACTATTAATATTTTCCATGAAATTAACACATGAATACCATACTTTCTTCACCATAAAGTCATTCAACTCATATACCAGGCTCTAGACCTTCAACAACTCAAGATACATAATCCAGACATTTTATCAAGTACTTGGCAGGTGTGTAATGCTAGTGTAAGACCATACAATTAAAGAGTAAAATCATGCACGAAATCTTGAAGTAAAACATCCCACCAATAATTGGTAATACCATCTTGTAAAATACATAGAAACTCCATATCAAATCCCAAGAAAGATCACCGGTTCTGAAGCTTAAAACATGCATAATCATAATAGGTAAATCATCTCATGGTATAGACTTAAAAATGAGTAATCATATATTTTCAACCAATCTGTCATAAAATTCCTATATATTAGATGATCATAATCTCTAATGGATAATACCCCTAAGCAACACAACTTGGAAAAATGTAATTCGTATAGAAATGGAGGATTGGGCTTCATGGAGGAAAGGTATCCATGAATGAAACCCACATACCTTAGACCTTGAATTTCTTGAAATTGAGTTAAGAAAGACTTGAAGCTTTGAATAGGGTCTTGAAATCCACGACTAATTCTTAAGTTTCCTTGAATTTGTATTGGGGTTTTGATGGAGGTACTTGACAGAATTTGAGAGTGTATTCCAATTGGGAGGAGTGAATTTTATCTTTAGGAATGAGGTTTAGGTCTTTTGGAATTATTAAGATAGCATTGGAATCCCCAAAAGGCCAATAAAAATGAATAGACTTATGGAATGACATGAATGAAGCAGAATTTGGCAAAAACCCATATATACCCCTAGCACATATGTGTTTTATGAAATGGGCATAGCTTCTTCATCGAAACTATAAATAAGGTGAAACTAAGTGCGTTGGAAAAATAATTCAAAAATATTTAATTTGGTAGGTCGTAGGCCACCCAGTTCTTTGTGGGGTAAGAGATATGCCCCTTTAAATTTGAACCTCCTATCGGTACTTGTGCAAAATTTAGCCAATGGAAATTCCTTTGAACTTGGCTTGATGTAGGGGACCTATGATGGTCTTGAATGACATAAATAAGCCTGACTTACATTTGAATGAGATATTGAAGCTTGGATGAGTTCCTTGAGATCTATAAATGAGTTTGGGACACTTGAATTAGGTGAAATGTTTGTCCAAGTGTTTGAGAGAGTATTGGAGAATATCTTGTATGATATGAAAGTGAAATATGGCCGAGTATAGGTATTTTCATGGATGGGAAGACTTAGGACTAAGAACCAAAAGAATTGGACCGAACTAATAAAACTGGGCACAAAATACACACTAGCACGCACCTGGTGCATCGCGCCTGGTGTGCTAATCTGCACTAGAAATTGCTCACTTGGAAAATTAGAATCGTGATTTATTCGCTCTTAAATTGGGGTTAGACCCATTTCTCACTCAATTTTTCCCTCTGAACAAAAATATGAAGTTGTATTTTTGATATCATGCATGAATTTTGAGATGTACAGAAATTACGATTCTAGGCACATCCGAGGCACATTTTCGGGCACTTTTTGGGGTTATTTCAATATATCCCCCTTGGGGAATATTCATCCCCTAATGTCAAAGAGGCATATATGAGAAGATTAATCATGAAGAGATTAGTCCTGAAAAGAATGCGACAATACACTTAAACACCATCTTCAGAAATCTCAACATGAGTGTTAAAATCATCATGAACTTGTTAAGGTAAACATGAATGCATGCAATGAGATAGGGACTGAAACATAAGACTTGGAATCATAAGAAAAAAGGACTTGATGTGTTATCTTAAGCTTGAATAAAATGAAAGAGATATAAATATCGCTTCTCCATGCTCACTCCGGCTCCTCGAGAGACACTTTCAACTAGACGAATCCTCCAAAGGGCCTTGACAAACACAATATCCTTACTGATCAACTTTTCCACCCTTTCATCCAACGCTTCCACCAGGACCCTCTTCTTAGCCAACTCATCCTAGACAACACCCACAACCTTAAAGAGTTCTATAGAGATAGAGTCACTAACACATCGCCCCAACCTAGAAGCATGAAGAATCTGATGACCCATATCCATACACCTTGTTAATTCTAAACCTTATAAAACCTTACCAATTCTCCACCAAACCTTATAAGGACCTATAAACTTGACCCAAATGTCAGCCTTAAACACATGTAGTCCACATGGTACCATATATCACCATCTCCCCCTTGGGAGACAACCTCCACTCTACAATCCTTTCACCTAAAACTTCTAATCTAATAAGCGGAATCAAGGCCATCCCTAAATTAGACCTCCCCAACTAAAGAAGATTTTGAACCATCAATAACAACAAAACCACCATTGTCAACCTCTTCCAACCCAACCCAAATCTAGCCAACTGATGGACCTTCTTAGCTACCTCTATGCCCCTACCATCAACATGAGCTAGGCTACTAGAGAACTGACAACAATATTAGCCTTATAGGGGGACAAATAACATAAAATAATGCACACTCATATCATAATCCTTAAGGAGTTCTTACCACCTTCTTGTTATTCTCAACTCACATTATCATATTTAGCAAACAAACTCTCATCTCCAAGACATGCAATACTACACCCAAAAGGAATAACAAACTCTAAATAAATAAATGCTCCACCACTAGAGGCCACCTCAAACACATCAAGGTAGGGTTTTAAGACCCTATTTATGAAACCTATAAACATATCTGGTGCATAAGACAACCAAACAACTCCTCCAACAATCCAATGCTTACTCTTAGCTTGAAAGGACACCTAGGGACATCACCTACCCTCATCCTCACTTGGGAATGAAACCCGAACCACAAATTAATCTTGGAGAAGTGACTAGCTCATTGTAGTTGACCAAATATATCATCCATCCTTAGCCATCATATTATAACCTTACGGGTCCTACACTCCTTAGAAGCATGATATGCATGTAGCCAGACCACCTCAAGACCTCTAATCAATCAAACCAAATTCAACCAAGATCACAAGATAAGACTTTATGTAATAAGAATATGGATCAACCCTTATAAGCCTTTCTAGCACCAATAGACATACATAACCAAATCTTACTAGCAATAAAAGGAATAATGAAGGAAATAGCGACTCCTAAAATCATGAAAACATGCACAATAAATTTAACGAAAACCTCTAACTTATCAATAGCATCATTGGGCACCTCATCCCCTCTTTGTCTTCTTTGAAGAGCATAGAATCGATTATGCCTTAGGAACCGCCTTGAGGATAAACATCTTCACCTTGGGCTTGAGTGTGAGGACAATCTTTCCTCTTATGATTCTCTTCACCACAACGGAAACAAATATTGGTGTCCTTCAAACATGGGCCTCTATGAATCTTACCATATGTTGGACACATAGCATTATCTCTATCTTTGAAACTTTGGAATTTTCCTTCATAATGGGCTCTTGTGGCCTCTTTACCCCTTCTTTTCCTTATATTTTCCTCCATTTGTTCAGTATAAGTCATCAAGCGGGACAAATCCATGTCTCTAATCAACATAGCAGACCGTCACTCCTCACTTACCAATTCAGATATACCCATTACAAACTTATTCATCCTAGACCTTGGATCTGTTACCAACTAGGGAAAATATTTTGAGAGTTAATTAAACTTGAGGGCATACTCCCTCACATATATAGAACCTTGCATCAAATTTATAAACTCCACTAACTTGGCCTCCCTAAGGTCAAGAGAAGAACCCATTAAGAAAGGAAACCTTAAATTCCTCCTATAGAACCACATTATTATTTCCCTTCTCCTGGTTCCATTGAGCATACCATGTTTAAGACACCCCCTTAAGTTGGTAAGCCGCCAACTTCACCTTTTCTTATGACCTCATACCCGTTATGGAAAATACCTTGTAAACCTCTTCAATGAATTCTTAATGGTCCTCATCCACCTTAGTCCCATAGAACTCTGGTGGGTTCATCCTCATAAAGTCCCTCACTCAAGGTATCGTGGTAGGAACATGAGGAGCTTGGGCCCTTTGGTTGATTATTGGCCATAAGATGAGCTAACATAGTAAGAGCATCTCGGAATTCTCCATGAGCTGGTTGTTCTTCGGGGGAACGAGCATTTCTTTCTCTTGCATTAGGCATGATCTAGCATATCAAGGAATAATCGTTAGAGGAGAATAACATTATCTCAACTCTATGGCATGACATTGACCATAAAGAAGGAAAACATTTCCTAAAACATCTCATAGCCTCTTTCTTATAGTTGTGGCTCACAACAAAACCATGAACAAGACTCTAATTGACGCGGTGTGTTATACACCAAGGACCTAACAACCTAGTGCTCTAATGCCATCTTTTTCACAAACCGAGCCTAGACCCTAGAGCCTAGACGTGACACGACACTTGGGGAACCCGAAGCGACCCCAAGCAAGCCACTTAACATATCATTACACATCCTTGGTCATGGAAGTAATAAAATATCAATAAAAGATCATAAATAGGGATAATCGGGGATAAGGGACATCTTTCATAGCATAAAACATCATAGAGTCAAGAGAGTCAAAGCTCATAACATCAATACATATCTTTTCCAACAACACCTCTAAATATAGAACTTAGCAGGGGCCAAGATAAGCAATGGGGCTCACTGTCATAGTCAAAGAATATAGAAAAAGAGTTTTACTACATAGCATAGGAACATAGGCATTGTCTCCGGAATGAAGGACTCACCAACTAGCTTGAGAGAATTCATACTAGCCATGTGAAGGAGGGTGATTGTCACGATCCAAGCCTAGGGCCTAGAAGTGACACGACGAGTGGGGACCTCAAAGGGACCCCAAATAAATATCTTAGCATATCGTCACACATCCTTGGTTGTGTAAGTATAAAAAGAAATATACAAATAAAAGTAAAGGCAACATGATTAAGGGGGAAACTTGCATAATCTTCAAAGTCAAAAGTCAAAAGTCAACCTCATACATAGTACATACCTTGTCCAATATACACCTCTAACACATAGAAAGAGCGGGGGCCAAGACAAGCTACTGGGCTTACCCTCATAGTCAAATGTAACATAAGGTAGTATCTTAAAACATAGATAATAGGGAAAGACATAAACCGAAGTCCCAAAAATGGAAGACTCACTAACAACTTGGAATAACACCATCTAGCCACACGAGGAGGATGATTATGATCAACTCAAGCACTAGTTTCTACATGGCAACATCATGTAGGCAAGAGTATGCATTAGTACATCTGAATGTACTAAGTATGTGGGATAAAATGCAACAATAAACAAGCTTCATAATTGAAGTGCATATATTAGACAATAGGCAAAATATCACAATATGGTATGCAAGATCAATGCATAAGTAAAACATGCTAGGATAAATCATGCTTATATAAGATATCATATGTGTAGAAGAGACCAAGCTAAAATCCAACTTTGGATGGGAGATGTCATTCACAATAGGACACCATGGTGGCAAGGTAAGACACCTCTCACATGGTTGATGCCTTTCACACCCGAATACGATAGTGGCAAGGTACTACATCCCTCACATGGTTGATGTTGTTCACACCTGAATACCCTAGTGGCAAGGTACTCACCCATTACATGGTCGTCTGGACACTTATGCCCCCCTTTACCAGATATGGTATAATACAATACATTATATATAACATACATATATATCATGTCCATAAGCTTATTTAATCATTAAAACATCATAAATATCATATCTTATGCTTTGAACCTTCAATTCCTCAAGAAAACATAATCGAACATTTTATCAAACACCTTGGGGATGTGAAATAAGGGTAAAAGAGAATCCAATTTAGAGATGAAATCATATAGGAAAATCAGTGGTAAAACCTTTAATCAACTCCTTGCAACACCCCCAAGAATTCATATCAAAACCCCTCATCAAAACCAATATTAGATCAAAGATTTGAAGCTCGAAACATGCTTAAACAACCATACATTAATGTATTAAAATCACTATGCAGTAAATTTCTCAATATTCAAGACCCACATGTAAAATCAACTTTAAATCATGCATTATTAAGTAAAAGAGGGTTTAGGCACCATGGGTGAAAGGACATAATGGTTCATCACCACATACCTTAGCTTTTGTGAAGTTCTTGAATAAGACTTTAAAGGAGATTTGAAGCTTGGCTGAGATCCTTGAAGAAATCCTTGAGATTGGCCTTGAGCTTGGGACTTGAATTTAGGGTTAGAAATGAATCTAAGTGTTTGGGGAAATATTGGGGAATGTTTTGGGGTGATATGAGGGTGAAATAAGGCTAAGTATAAGTGAAAATATGTTTAAAAAACTTAGTTCCAACATTTAAAAAATCTGTCTAACTAGGAAAAACAGTGCAGGAAAAACACCTCTCCGCATCGCGGAGAGGTCACAGACCGCTTCTAGAAATTGCACCAAGTGCAAATTTCATAATTTGATTCCTTATCTTTAAATTAGAGGTTAGACCCTTATCACCCTAATTTGGACCCCTTGAACAAGAATATGAAGTTGAATTTTTGAAATTCTAAATGAATTTTTAGATAAATAGAAAACAAGATTCCAGACACTTTCGAGGCACATTTTTGGACACTTTTTGGGGTCGTTTCAATATCTCCCCCTTAGGAACATTCATACCCGAATGTAGAAGAGATGTTAAAGATAAGAATAATCATGAAAAACTCAGCCCAACATGAACACAACATTACGTTTAAAACATCACTTTCAAAATCCCATTATAAGTGTGAAATCATCGTAAATTGCCAACTTAAACATGAATGCATATGAATGACATAGGGGCTGAAATATAATACTTGATAGCACATAGGGGACTTAGAATTAGTATCTTAGGCTTGAGTGGAGTGGAAGAGATAAGGGTACCACTTTTGCATGTTCACTTCGGCCTCCCAAGTAGCACTTTTGACTTGTTGGTTCCTCCAAAGGATCTTAACGGATGCCACCTCTTTGTTCCTCAATCTCTTTACTTACCTATCCAAGGTCTGAACCAGAGTATCCTTAGTTGTCAAGTTATCCTCAACAACACCCATAATATGAAGAGGCACAAAGGCATTAGGATCACCAACACACTTCGTCAACATAGAAACATGAAACACCGGACGGACCAAATTCATCTCACTAGGCAACCTCAACTCATAAGCCACCTTACCTACCTCTTTATCACCTCATAAGGACCAACATACCTAGGACTCGATTTCCCTTTCTTACAAAAACAAACCACAAATTTCATTGGAGAAACCTTCAAATAAACTGAATCACCCACTAGGAATTCTAGGTCTCTTCTTCTTACATCAGAATAGGATTTTTGATGAATTTGGGCTGTCCTCAACCTTTCCATAATCATATTAACATTTTAACCAGATCCGACCCCAATAAAGTCACCTCTCTAACCTCAAACCAACCCACTTGAGATCTACAACGTCTCCCATAAAGAGCCTCAAAAGGAGCCATACCGATGCTAGAGTGGTGGCTATTGTTGTAGGCAAACTCAATCAATAGAAGATGGTCATCCCAACTACCTTTAATCTCCAATACACAAGCCCTAAGCATATCCTCAAGTGTTTGAATTGTCCTCTCAGCTTGTCCATCCGTTTGAGGGTGGAAGGTCATACTAAGGTGAACTTTGGTTCCAAGACCCTTTCAAAAAGATCTTCAAAAGTGTGAAGTAAATTGTGCACCATGACCCGATATAATGGATAAGAGAACCCCGTGAAACCTCACCAACTCATGGATGTACAACCTTGCATACTCTCAGCCCCATATGTAGTCTTTACTGGTAGAAAGTGAGCCAATTTTGTCATCCTATCAACCACAAACCATATGGAATCAAAACCTTTACTATTCTTAAGCAACCCAACCATGAAATCCATATTTACTACCTCTGACTTCCAAGTAAAAATCTCTATTTCTTGGATTAGGCCACCCGACATTTGATTTTTGGCTTTGACTTGTTGGAAACAAGGGCAACTGAAATCAAGTTTGGCAATGTCCGTCTTCATGCCTCCCTACCAATACATATCCCTGAAGTCTCTATATATTTTGGTTGAACTAGGGTGGATCGAAGAAGAGGAATTATTCACCCTCAAAACCATCAACACATGGAACACACAACCTACCTTGGTATCTAAGGTCCCCATCTCTCCCTTGGGAGAAAACCTCTATCTTGCCTTCTTTCACCAAAGCCTTCAACTCAAGCAAGGAGGAGTCTAGATCTTATTTTGCTATCACCTTATTAAACAAAGAAGATTTAGAACTGTCAACAACAATAATGTCATTACCCACATCTTCCAACCTCACCAACAATCTAGCCAACCTGTGCACCTCCCTAGACATCTCCCTTTCACCACCATCTACATGAGCTAGGCTACCCATGGACACCCGACTCAAAGCATCTGCCATAGCATTTGCCTTACCCGGATGATAGTGCACACTCATGTCATTGTCATTAAGGAGTTCTAGCCACCTTCTTTGTCTCAAGTTAAGATATTTTTTAGTGAAGACATATTGAAAGCTCTTATGATCGATGAAGACATCAACATGCACCCCATACAAGTAATGAGGCCAAATCTTTAATGCAAATACCACGACGGCCAATTCAAGATCATCGATAGGGTAGTTCTTTTCATGCATTTTGAGTTTCCTAGAAGCATAGGCTATGACCTTACCATTTTGCATTAGTACACAACCGAAATCAACTCTAGATGCATCACAATACACAATAAAACCTTCAAGCCCATCCGGTAGTGACAATACAGAAGCGAACATAAGTCTATCCTTCAATATGTGGAAACTTTTCTCACATTCATTGGTCCATACAAACTTAAACTTCTTTTGAGTCAATTTTTTCATAGGGTAAGCAATGGAGGAGAACCCATTCACAAACCTTATATAGTAATTCGCAAGGCCCAAGAAATTCCTAATGTCTGACGGGGTCAATGGTCTAGGCCAATTCCTAATCTCATCGATTTTCTTAGGATCCACTTTTATACCATCCCCAGACACCACATGACCCAAGAATGCAACCTATTTCAAAAAAAATTCACACTTGTCATATTTAGCAAATAAACTCTCCTCTGTCAATCTTTGCAACACAACCCTCAAATAACCCATATACTCCTCCCTACTATGTGAATAGATCAAAATATCATCAATGAAGAGCACAACAAAGGAATCAAGGTAGTGCTTGAAGACCCTATTCATTAGGTCCATAAAGATGGTCGGTGCATTAGTCAATCCAAGGACATCACCACAAATTCATAGTGTTCATGCCTAGTCGAGAAGACCGACTTTGGAATATGGCACTCCTTCACCCTTACTTGATGGTACCCGGACCAAAGATCAATCTTAGAGAAAAAGCTAGCCACTTGCAATTGGTCAAACAAATCATCAATCCTTGGAAGAGGATATCTATTCTTTATAGTGACCCTATTGAGTTGTCGGTAGTCAATGCACATTCTAAGTGACCCATCTTTCTTCTTTAAAAACAACACCGTTGCACCCCAAGGTGATTGGTTGCGTCTAATAAAACCCTTCTCTAAAATATCTTTCAATTACTCCTTTAACTCCTTCAACTCTATCAAGGCCATACGGTAAGGGGTAATAGAGATAGATTGGGTATCGGGAAGGAGATCTATACTAAAATCTATTTCCCTTTTGGGAGGGACACCAGGAAGGTCATTTGGGAAGACATCAAGAAACTCATTTACAATGGGAACTAACTCAATAAAAGGGACTTTGGACTCCACATCCCTGACTCTCACATGATGATATAGACACCCCTTCGAAATCAACCTATGGGCTTTAATGCATGAGATAAACCTACCCCTCACTACTACATCATGACTTTCCCAATCAAGGACAGGTTTGTTTGGAAATTAAAACTTGACCCTATGGGTTCTACAATCAATAGAATCATAGTATGCATGTAACCAATCCATCCCAAGAATAACATCAAAATCAACCATGTCTAGTTCAACAAGATCACAAGGTAAGATTTTATGCAAGATGCAAACCGGACAATTTCTATACACCCTACTAGCAATAATAAATGCACAATAGGAGTAGATAGTTCATATGACTTATACAACAACTATGACTCAACATAGAACTATTTAGCAACCAAGGGATAACAAAGGAAAGTGTGGCACTCGGATCAATCAACGCATATACATTAAGATAAATAATTTTCAATAAATTGGTAACAATATCGAGGACTTCACCAACCCCTTGCCTCCATGTAGAGAATAAAAGCAATTGTGCCTCGAGACATCACCTTGAGGGTCACCCCTACCCAATGGGACCATATTTGCACCCCAAACTTTGCCATGGTTCCTTAGACAATCCATCCTCTTATGACCTAGGTCTCCACAATCAAAACCTGCATTGGAACCCTTCAAACATGGGCCCCTATGATACCTTCCACACTTAGGGAACACATCATTGGGAACCATTTTACCCATACCATGAGGCCTAGGGACGTCATTAGCCAACCCCCTATTAGTAGTATGAGGTGGCCTTTAGACTTGTTAATGTCTAGCACCCTTTCGAAATCCACCCTCAAAACGAGCTCTCTTAGCCTCATGGCCCCTCCTCTTTCTCAAATTTTCTTTTTCCATTTGGTTAGCATATGTCATCAATCGAAACAAGTCCATGTTACTAATAAGCATTGTGTATCAACACTCTTCACTTACCAAATCGATGACCCCCATAAAAGAGTGTTAGTCCTCAACCTAGAATGGGCTATCAAATGAGGAGCGTACTAAGAAAGTTGATTAATTTTGAGGGCATACTCCCTCACACTCATACCACCTTGTTTCAAGTTCATAAACTCAACCAAATTTGCTTCCCTAAGCTCAAGAGGGAAAAATCGATTAAGGAAGGGCAATCTAAATTCATCCTAAAGCACTATATAGCATTGCCCTTCTTACTTTGCCATTGATAAAACTAAATTTGTGTCACCCCTTGAGTTGGTACTCCACCAACTCTGCCTTCTCATTTGGCCCAACACCCATGATCGACAAGATTTTTTAGATTTCATCAATAAACTCTTGTGGATCCTCATCCACGTTTGGCCCATGGAAAATTGAAGGATTCATCCTCGTGAAATCCCTTACCCTAACTTCCAAGGTAGTAGTATGATGGGCTTGGGCCCCTTGTTGGACTTGGTTGGCCACTACTTGGGCATGCATAGTAAGAGTATTTCGGAGCTCACCATTGGTAGGTTGCTCCTCGGGAGTTTGATCACATAGTCCTCTAGTATTCAACATGATCTAGCTTAGCAAAGAACAATCGTTAGGGGGTAATACTTATCACAACTCTATAGCACGACTTAGGACATGAAGAAGGGAAATATTTTCTAAAACACCTCATAGCTTGCTACTCATAGTCATGGCGCACTTCATATCCATGAATAGAACTCTAATCGATGCAGTATGTTGGACTCAGAGGATCTATCAACCTAGTGCTCTAATACTAAGTTTATCATAACCCAAGACTAGGGCCTAGATGTGACACGACAAATGGGTAACTCAAAGTGACCCCAAATAAGCCTCTTAGCATATAGTCACACATTTTTGGTTGCGAAAGCATATAAAAGACAAATACAAATAAAAGTAAGGGCAACAGGACTAAGGGGGAAACTTGCATAATCATCAATGTCAAAAGTCAAACGTCAAGCTCAACTACATCCTTTAAAAATTCATTTTGATCCATCAAATTATTGGACTTTGGATGCAAAAGGTTTATAGATGGATCTAACCATTTCAATAAACTTAGGTTGCCTACCTCTCTATTTATATAGAGAGAAGAGGGCTTTGAAGCATTAATTCAAGCTAGAAATCTCGCTAGAAAATGAGCCATATCAATCTAGGTAAGTGGTGACAACAAAAGGTCTTTTAAGCATGAGGGGTGGTGAGAAAGGGGTTCCTGAGTAGCAAGATGGCCAAGAAAAGGACCAAAAAAGGAAAGAGGGTAAGTCGACTTTTGGATACACAACCTGTCCAACATACACCTCTAAAACATAGAAAGAGCGAGGGCCAAGACCAGCTACCGAGCTCACCCTCATAGTCAAACATAACAAAAGATAGTATCTCAAAACATAAGTAATAAGTAAAGACATAAACCAATGTCTCCAAAAAGGAAGACTCACCAATAACTTGGAATAGCAATATTTAGCCATGCTGGGGAGGAGAAGGATGATTAACTCAAGCACCGGTTCCTTCATGGTAATATCATGTAGGCAAGAGTATGCGTTAGTATGTTTGAATATACTAAGTATGTGAGATACAATGCAATAACAAACAAGTTTGATAATCGAAATGCATACATTAGACAATCGGCATAGTGTAGCAATATGGCATGTATGATCAATGCATAAGTAAAACATGCTATGATAAACAATGCTTTTATAAGATATCATATGTGCAATTTGGAGATGAATTCATGTAGGAACATCAGTGGCAAAACCTTTATCAATGCCTTTCAACACCCCCAAGACATTCATATCAAAACCACTCATTTAAACGAATATTTGATCCAAGATTTAAAGATAAAAACATGCTTAAACAACCATACATTCATGTATTAAACTCACTGTGCAGTAAATTTCTCAATATTCAAGACCCATATGTAAAATCAACTTTAAATCATGCATTATTAAGTAAAAAAGGGTTTAGGCACAATGGGTGAAAGGACCCAATGGTTTAACACCACATAACTTAGCTTTTGTGAAGTTCTTGAAGAAGACTTTAATGGACATTTGAAGCTTGGCTAAGATCCTTGAAGAAATCTTTGAGATTG
Organism: Solanum sejunctum; assembly: GCA_025642045.1. NCBI lineage: Eukaryota > Viridiplantae > Streptophyta > Magnoliopsida > Solanales > Solanaceae > Solanum > Solanum sejunctum. The sequence continues at coordinate 27,124 of JAOTQJ010195065.1, forward strand.
GCCTTGAGTTTGAGACTTGAATTTAGGGTTAGAAATAAGTCTAAGTGTGAATTTAGTGTTAGAAATAAGTCTAAGTGTTTGGGGAAATATTGGGGAATGTTTTAGGGTGATTTGAGGGTTAAATAAGGCTAAGTATAGGTGAAAATACATTTGGGAAAACTTAGTTCCAACACTTCAAAAAATCTGGGCGAACTAGGAAAAGACAGTGCAGGAAAAACACCTCTTTGCGTCGCTAAGAGGTCGCGGACCGCTTTTTGAAATTGCACCAAGTTCAAATTTAATAATTTGATTCCTTTGGTTTAAAGTCAAGGTTAGACACTTGCGACCCTAATTTGGACCCCTTGAATAAGAATATGAAGTTGGATTTTTGAAATTGCTAATGGATTTTTAGATATACGAAAAATAAGATCTAGACACTTCCGAGGCACATTTTCGGGAACTTTTTATGGTCGTTTCAGTGATGATCAAATGGAGTTTGGTTCCTACATGGTAACATCATGTAATCATAGAGTATGTATTAGTATGTTTGAATATACTAAGTTTGTAGGATGCAATGCAACAAGAGATAGGCATCATAGGCAAAATGCATAACCATAAGCAATGAATAACATACTAATAATATGACATGTATGAATAATTCTTATAGTAAAACATCCTTACATATAATATATTATGTGTGTAAAAATAGACCATCATTTGGCTAATGGGTTTATCACCACCCATCCTAGGTGCTTGAGGTACCAACCCCTCCACTTGCTTATCGAATGTACCACCCCTATCTCGGTGATTGTAGTATCAACCCCTCAATTCGGTTAATGAGGTACCAAGCCCTCAATTTTATTCATGAGGTACCAACCCCTCAATTTGGTTAAATTCAGCCACTATAGATACTTTCAATGAAATCAACACATGAATATCATATTTTCATAATCATAAAGTCATTCAGAACATATGCTATATTGTAGACCTTCAACAACTCAAGATACATAATTTGGACATTTTATCAAATACTTGGTGGGTGTATAATGCTAGTGTAAAATGATGTAATTAAAGAGTGAAATTATGCAAAATAATCTTGAAGTAAAGCAGCACACCAATACTTGGTAATACGATGTTGCAAAATACATTGAAACCCCTCATCAAATCCCAAGAGAGATCATGGTTCTGAAGCTTAAAACATGCATAATCATAATAGGTAAATCATCTCATGGTATAGACTTAAGAATGTGAAATCATGTATTTTCAACCAAACTTTCATAAAATCCCAATATAGTATATGATCATAATCTCTAATGAATAATATCCATAAGCAATACAACTAGGAAGCATGTAATTTTCATAGAAATAAAAGATTGGACTTCATGGGTGAAAGGTACCCATAAATCAAACCAACATACCTTAGACCTTGAATTTTTTGAAATTGTGTTGATAAAGACTTGAAGCTTAGAATGGTGTCTTGAAATCAACAACTAGTTCTTGAGTTTACTTGAATTTGTATTGAGGTTTTAATGGAAGCTCTTGAGAGAATTTGAGAGTGTATTCCTATTGGGATGAGTGAATTTGATCTATAGCAATGGGTTTTAGGTCCTTTTTAAGTGTTAAGATAACATACAAATTCCCATAAAGGCCAATAGAAATGACTATATTTATGAAATGTCATTAATGAAACGAAATTTGGCAAAAACCCGTATATACACTTGCATATACGATTTCAATGAAAATGGGTATAACTTCTTTATCTGAACTCTAAATAAGGTGAAAACAAGTTCATAGGAAAGATAATTGAAAGAGATTTAGTTTGTTAGTTCGTGGGAGACCCATTTCTTTGTGTGCTAAGAGATATTCCCCTTTAAAGTTGACCCTCATACAGGTACTTGTTCAAAACTTAGCCAACAGAAATTTCTTTGAACTTGGCTTGATGTAAGGGATCAACAATGGTCTTAAATGACATAAATAAGCTTGACATATATTTGAATGAGAGAATGAAGCTTGAATGAGTTCCTTAAGATCCGAAGTGAGTTTGGGACACTTAAATTGGGTGAAATATTTATCTAAGTATTTGAGAGAGTATTGGGGAATGTGTTGTATGATATGAAAGAGAAATATGGCTAAGTATAGGTATTTTCATGTATGGAACATTTAGGCCCAAGAACCAAAACCCTTGGACCGAATTAATAAAACTGGACGATACACACTAGTACGCCCCTGGCATGAATCTTCACTGGAAATTGCACAGTTAAAAAATTTAAATTGTGATTCGTTAGCTCTAAAATTAGGGTTAGACCAATTTCTCACTCAATTTTTCCCCTTAAACAAGAATATGTAGTCGGAGTTTTTATATCACACACAAATTTTGAGATATATGAAAATTATGATTCCAGGCACATCCAAACCACACTTTCGGGCACTTTTTGGGGTTGTTTTACTATGATAGCTAAAGATATGGTACAATGGATAGATTTTATTAGATAGGTTGACATACACATCATCCAACATGGTGTAGATACTAAATGGGTCATGACGCATTCAGAGCTTATTGTAAAGGCTTCCCTCTCCTTTCTTACCAAGTTTTGGTGGGCCATTGTCAAATCTTGCATCTGACCTACTTTGATAGATAGTGTGCTTAAATTAGAGCGACCAATTTTAGTAGCCGATATCTTAGCTAGATATGTCATTGATTAGGCACGACTAATAGTTGAGCAGATACATGAGTCAGCGCTCAGGAGGACCACATGCATACCGTTACCAATTCTGATATATAGATTTTGCCAATTAGCAAAGGTGGAGAATTGTTTCGGATCGATCCTTTAGTTGTAATGCTCCACACTATAGAACCCAGTCTAATAAAGGTTGATGAGAATCCCATGGTACTTCAGAGGGCACAACCTCCTTCCATGCTCAAGTTATTTATGCTTGAGCCATAGGTAGAGGGTTTGATGACTTTCTCATTAGCAGCTCCAGTTAAAGTTCCCAAGAGAACACCATTTGAGTCACTATTTGATCTTTTTCCTTCAGAGGATGGGACATAACATGATATCAGAAAGATACTCATTGATAAGGATGATGTCGAGGAGCGGCAAGTGCATCAGAAGACCTTCAAGATTGATGAAGAAGTGCATGAGGATGAGCTAGGGTGAACCTTAAGGTAATGAAGAAAAGAAGAATAATGGAGGTTGGCCCAGGAAAAGGATAGATTATTGGATATTAGCTCATCAAGTGAAATTATGGCGCGGACTACCCCTTTGTAGGGAGGTCATCAGAGGTAGGCAGAGACTGGTGCTTAGGCACAAAGATGTGTTTGCTTTTTTGACCCCTTATATTTATTTTAATTTTGCTATTACATATTGAGGAAAACATAAAAATTTTTCGATGGAATGTGGGTAGCCATGGACTAGGGTGATGTTTTGAGTAGCTATTAGTCTATAGCTACCCTAAATTTTTATCTTGAGGGTTTCTCACCTGTGTTCTTTTTACTCATTGATATTTTACTTTTTGTTGAACCAACATGTTTAGAACTTTTAGATAATATTTGTAGTATATGGTTGTTGAACTTATGACATGTATCTTATTTTTGATGATTTATGAAATATTTTGAAAAAATTGTATATATCAAAATTTTGTTGATTAGTATTATGTTGCAATCATGCATCTTTGAATGATTTGGCAATGCTTGTTCTGATTAAGTAAACGTAATTTTTGATACATGAAGCATGATATGTGAGTTTTTGTTAGCCTTCCATTCAATATCTTGTGCGTGTGAGCTAATTTTGTTATATTTATGGTGTGCTGATTCAGAACTTGCCCTATTACTTTAAGTTGGACTGGAGATTATATGGATTAGGAAGGGATCTTAGGCCCTTGTTCTTTGATTTAGTCCACTTTTCTCTACATGACAAACCAAATAAAAGAGTTTATCCCTTGTTCTGAATGTTTGAGCCTTACATGTACATTTTTCTTTCTTAAGACCTAATTAGCCTAACTTTGTCTAGTGAAATTCCTTGATATTGGCCCTAGTCTATCCTTGAGCGTTGTAAACCATGACTTAGGCAAAAAACCTAAGTTAAGGTTGGCCTATGTTGTGGTGTAATAGCAAAAATTAGGTGGTGAGTTAGGAATAAAAGAAAGAGTAGAAAGTCTTGTATCGGGTAAAATAAAAAGATAAAAGATGATTAGACTTAGCTGAAATAGCAAAATGAATTTGGAAATAAGACACAAGATGAAAATAAATAGAAAATACCCGAAAAAGCTTGAACACTAAAAACAAGGGAGAATAAATTGAGAATGACTGACTTGATGAGGTGAATATGTTTAAAATCATGGTTCAAGTTTTGCCCTTAGACACTAATTATCCAAAATGTCATATCAAAGCCCCATAAGCTGACATTACAAGCTTATAAAGTCCTAAAGTGATTGTAACTTAATTAATCAACTGTCCTAGTTAGAAGTCTATGGGCAATCCAATGGTATTAGTCATCATGCATGAATCTCATTTGTGATATGAGTATGCTTGCATAGTTCGATGATCAATTTTTGAAAGCATTAATGAGTGCTAAAAAGGGACTTCTTTTCTGTGAGGGCATTTGCATTGCATAGTCAGAATTTGACTTTTTTAGTTAATGTGTATTTTTGATGTTCCTTAACTTGTCATAGTTGGATTGTCAGATGTATCAATATACTTTGGTTTGCAGATTAACTACATAATCATGATTTGAAAAAGCAGATATGGGTACCTGAGTTAGATTTTGGTAGGGTACATTCCATTGGAGTATCTGCTATGTGTTACTATGTTATCTATATTGATTGAGTTATCACTTGAGGACAAGCAATAATTCTAAGTTAAAAATGTTGATGTGCTGTCAAAATATAACACATTTGATGCCTAAAACCTAGGATTTTGTGTGTTCTTAATGTGACATTTATGTTTTTTATATGTTTTTGTGTTTGTTTTTTTATAAGATATAGGTTGGCTTAGTTTTAGGAAAAGTTGCATATTTTGCTGATTCTTAGGCCATACATGACCCTTTACAAGTCGTAGCCCAACCTACAAGTTGTAGAGGCAGTCTTGAATCAATTTCCAGTGTTTAAAAGCAAAGTTTGAAAGTGTGGAGTTCAGCCATATGAGTTCCAAGTACGAGTTGTAGTCCCTTCTACGACTCGTAAAGGGTAGATTCATAGCAAATTACAGTATTGATCAACATTGGACCAACAAATACAAGTATAGACTATGAGTCGTAAACCAGACTATAACTTGTAAAGATGTATCATAGTAGTGAAGTCTAAAATGCAAAGTGTTGACTATAAATCCCAACTATGACTCGTAGGGCACACTACGAGTCATAACTGCAAGCCATAGCAGACACTGATCAATTTTTCCATTTAATTTAGGGATTAGTTTGTAAATAGTAGAAATAGTATATTTTAGATTTCTTGAATGCAACCTTCATTGTTTTTCAGAGCTTTTTAGTTTTGTAGAGAGTTTTTGAGAGAGAATAGTGAATAGTTTTTAGGGTTTCATGATTGGAGACTCAACTGTGGAGATTGGATTCACTTGTGGATTAACTTCATCATTCTAGCTTATGATTCTAAATACAAAGGTGGTTTGATTGTTCTTCGTTCTACTTGGGTAAGCTATCAACTATGTTTTCTTTATTCATAGTTTGTTTGCTTGCCCAAGTCATGAGTAGCTAAACCCACAACTTGTGGTTGTGGGAACCATGAGTAGGTAACTTAGAAAATCCAAATTATTTGCACTTCTTAAGTCAGCTATTTTCATGTATTATCTTGAAATAGAGGCGTATCTTGAGCGTTCAACAATAGTCTGCATGGCCTTATATGCCGGTTATGGTCTTACTCCTACATATGTATGTTAAGGTCATAAATGAATTTGTCGATGCTTCTTTCCATTGATTTTTTTTCAAAACTTGCATTACTCATGCATATTGTGTCCTTATCTTATTGACTATGATTATGCATATTGATATCATATTAGGATGTCGATTGATTCCTGGCATGCCTACTTAGTATATTCCACATACTAACATATACTTCTTTGCCTACATAATCTAACCATGTAAGAATGGATGATAAGGCGATAACTCCATTATGTGGCTAGATTTGAATTTCAAGCTTGAAGATTGTTGGTGATTTTTCATTCATCAAGAACAAGCCCATTTATGATGTTTCTATATATTCAGAATTTATCATTTTTTTAATATATATCTTGAGGGTGAGCTAATAAGCTACACTTTAGACCCACCAAGATGTAATGATATAGAGGTATATTTTGGACACTATGGAATGATGGTAATTTCCCATAAGGAAAACTATGATATTTCGACCTTTACGCATTTCATTTGGTTATTCTCATATATATGCTTATTTTGACTAATGAATGCTTATAATATGGATATGAGGCTTTTATGGGACACTTCAGGTATCATATTCGCCATGTCATGCTTAGTACCTAGGTCCAGGTCATAAAGATAAGCATTTTTCGTGATTCAATAAAATACTTTAAAGAATCTTTCACCCTCTCAGGATCCAAACAATGAGCCACTTTATGTCTCGTAAAAAGAACCACGGCTCATACAATTCGCTCTTTAACTTTAGAGACTTGTTTGGTCCCCTGGTCGATAAACCATTATCTATAGTCCATACAATTAAGCACGAGCCTTAGATGGATTTATACATCCAAGTACAAGACCCGATCTTTTATTTCCATTTGAATTTTGACCTTTTTAACATACGGGGCCTTAAAATATGAATTTCTAGGTCTTCAATGAATTCTTTAATTGGAATAGAGAGGAGACCTTGAGAGTTAATTTTGATAAGTGAATTTGGTTTATAAATATCTGAATTGTGATAGGAGAGCCTTATATAGGTAAGGGTAGAAATAGATGGGTAAATTTAGTAAAAAACCTATCCAAAAAAATTAGAAGTTAGAAGAAATACTGAAATTCCATTACGAATCACAAAGCTTCAACTGGATGAGCCCCATTATGAAGGTCTTGCCATGACTTGTGGTAGGGACCATGACCCGTGGTGGGTGTCATTATCAGGCGCCTTGCGAACATAGAGGGTTGTCCTAGGAGGGGTTTCCTTCACGAGACCTATCTACGAGCCATGGTGGGAACCATGAGCCATGAAAGACTTTGTGGTGGGCTACCCCCCAAGGAATCCTGCAACATTACTACAGATGTCACCATGTTAACACTTTATGATCTGTGAGAGCACCATGAATCGTGAAGGGTTACAAGGTGGGAAATCTTCACAAAATCTCAGGAAATTTTTACTTCTTGGGATTGTTTTGGAGTTCTAACGCACTTGGCCTTACAATTATAAGATTTTCATAAATCATAGTTCAGAATTTTTGTAAACATGTCATTAGGAAAGGCCGATCATGATCATCAATCTAAATCATAAGAACTTTTTCATAGAATATCTCATTTTTATGAAATTCATGTAATATGAGTGTAAGGCTTCCATCATTACAAATCATATCTCAATTTTAGTAGAATAGGGTTATAAGTCTCCATTAATTTCTTTGTAATTAAAAATTTAGGCTAGATGTATAAGTTCATAATCAATTGATTAGAAATCAAGCGATTAAGATAGATTCATGCATAATTATGTAGGATAAGTTTAATTGAATAAAAATCAAGAGAAACCCATAAGTATTTTCATGTATCCTAAGTAGCTTGAAGGAGAAATTTCTTATAAATCATCAAGATCATACAATTGACAGTAATTCATGCTTAATTTAGTAAATAAACAATAATTAAAGCCTAATTTCTGAAGTTTAAGGAGAATTCAACAACCCATAATGAGATCTTGAGCCCTAAATATTTTGTAGATAATTCATGTGGGAAAACATCAATTTCATGCTTTTATCATTAATTTATGTCAAAATAGTCAATGATTATAAAATAAATCATGATGTATATAATTATATCAAAATTTAGAACACCTATAAAAATATATACTTGATATTTGAATTAAAAAGTTGGGATTTTTCGGGCTTCATGGGGGCGAAGAACCCATGGATGTATACTAACATGTACCTTGGGTAATATGTTAGAAGAAACTTGAAAAAATCCTTGAATTTTGATGGAAATATTGGAGAATCCCTTGTTGTCTTCAATGGAGATTTTGAGAAAATTTGTAGAGAGGGAATTGTTTTGTAATTGGTGAATTATGAGTGAATGATGAAACAATCGGGGGTTAGGGCATTTTATAGATTAGGATTTAGTCCTAATAACAATTGAGCTCATTGTAACACCCCATAAAATTATCGAAAAGCCCCTAAAATATGTCATATGCATAATGTATCTTCCAAAGCTTCGATGGATAATCCTATACCATATTTGGGATCAATGCACAAAATTGAGTTAGAAAATGATCTCGACTCTATTTTAGAGCAATCGGGTCAAAAACTAATTTTCATAAGTTTTGCCAAAAACAGTGATGGTGCACGATAGGGCCGCATAGACTCATCGCAGATCCACACTTATTTTTTTCTTTAATTTTTAATAGAGGATGAAATTACCAAAAATACACTAGTGCGCAATGGGTCTGCATCGCTGACTAATGCAATTTTAGTGATGAACTTTCTTTTAATTTCAGGAAGGATATTTTGGGTATTCATTACCTATTATTAAGTCCCAAAAATGTATATCTAAGCCTGAATCTGTACTAAGGGTTTCAGAAACCCATTATTTTCAAATTTTCTACGAGAGTTCTGGGAGAGCAGAAGAACAGAGAGTTGAGGGTTTCAGCATTCCAGAGCAAATTCTTGAAATAAAGTGGGAAGTTTCTCAATCCAATTGTGTAAAGACTACCCAGAATATGGAATTGTTCTTCCATGTGCCCAGTGTGTAGATTAAGATGTAGATTGTTAACTGATAGGTCTTGAGTTTAAGTTCTTGAATTTTTTTTGAGGTTGTCTTTAAATCTTATATTTTATGTTAAATTGATAATCATTATGATTTAATGAAACTGTTTACACATATTACTATATGATTATACATTTTTCCTATGTGAATTCTCTGTTAAAGACTTAAAAAAATGAACTTAGGGTGATTTCTAGAGCCTTGACTGTTTATGGATGGGTTGATTATTGTGGTCTGATTCCTGATATAAGTACTGTGATGGTTGAAGTAGACGAAGTTAGTAGTCTCGAGGTTAAATGAGAATGACATAGAGTTGAAGATAAGGATTTAATTCCTGAGCTGATAATTTGAGAGATGAGAGAAGGACCCTGCCTGAGAGGGGTTGGCTGTATAACAGTGTGACCTTGATAGACTTAAGAGAATATTGAGTCCTGCGAGGAGTATTAGTACTGAAATAGGTAAGAGTGAGTTCCATTCGCACTCATTAACTACGTAGCTAGTGTAGGAGAGGATTAGACCGTGAAAGCGGATGTTTCATTTGTCACGAGGAGGACTTGGCAGACTTCTTTGGGATCCCTAACAGACTCGTCCTTTACCTCATTAAGGTATTGGATGAATGTGGAAATGAATCTCTTTGCTGCATCACTCTCGGCTCATAGATAGTGATTGTCAGTTATGAAAACTCCCAGACAGGTATCCTTGTTGATATTACTTTGACATTGATGTGGTTGTCTGATATCTTGATGCATATTGTGGTGATATAATTCTGTCCTTTACTCTGAGTTAAGGATGAGTGATTGATGAGTTGATGTTATACTTACATATACTATTTACTTTAGCCCATTATACATAAAATACATTCCACGTACTAATGCCCCTTTTGGTACCTACATCGTTTCATGATGCAGATTCTGTAGATAGAGGACTTTAGCAGGCGAATCATTGAGGTTCACGTATTCCTTACATAGATTTGGTGAGACCTCCCTTGCTTATGGAGGAAACATTTCTTTCTTTTATTTCCTTGATTTATTTTATTAGATTGTGATATCCACGGCCCATCATGGTACCTTCTTAGATGATAGTTATAGAGTCTTCATAAACATGGACAACTGATAGATAAGGTCAGGATTGACTATTGTTCCCATTCCTTATTTCTATTGAATTTCTTATTTTGTACTCTATATGATAGTGATTGTGATAGCCAACTGATAGTCTATTTCCTCTTATTATCTTCCACATATGAGTTGACTGAATAAATGCAGTGAGACTAGGGGTTCGCTTGGGGGCTAGCAATAGTCTCCGAGTGCCAGTTACGTCTAAGATACCCTCCCAGAGCATGACCAACTTGGTATCAGACCACGAGTTCAAGAGTCCTAGGGCATCTAAAAATCCGTGTCTAGTAGAGTCCTTATTATTGTTGTTAAGAGCTCCACATCTATAACTTCGAAGCTATAGGACATTTAGGAATTGTTTTCCTTTTTTTAGATTCCAATTCATGTGATAAAGTTAAAACTCTATGAAAACTCTCTTTTAATTCTTGTGTAACACATTTACACTATTATGATCATGCTTCTAAGATGAGCTGATAAAGGAAAGGACGAGATAGTGAGAGTGATAGCTGATTGAGGCTTATAGTTAAAGTTACATACCCACTAGGTATGTAATGAGGTAACGAGTCGATAGACATAAGCTTGATGAAAGAGTCTAAAGTACCCTATGATTGTCATGATGGGGTGAGGTGTAGAGGGAGAGAGAGAGTTAGTGTCAATATGTGTTAGAGTATGCCGAAGAACTAGGAGAAAGTTTGTGTTGATGTATTGTAGTATTCATTCTATTGACGATGAAGTGTAGATCTTGAATAGGGGAAAAGAGTGTTTTTAATGTGATAGGTCTAACTTAGGCTTATAATTGTGAGTGAGAGTTTATGAGACTCATCAAGTTATAAGCTTAGTTAGATAAGGAGCTATGATTGAATAGGTGAGTGGTACGGAGTTGTGAAGGAGTAATATGTTGATTGATTTCTCGCTATGCGATTTTAGTTAGGTTATGTTCCCTAAATAATTATCTAGTAGCTGTAAGTTAGCGGTATTGAGGTGGGTGATAGATTCACATATTAGTACTAGACCCTAAGTTTGAATTCTGAGGAATAGTGTGAAGGAGGAGATAGTATCGTGAGAGTGATAGTCTTAAATTAGAGATTTCCTCTCAGAGGCTTGCCACAGTGTATGAAGGTGCTAAGTTGTAAGGAAAGTGATGTTGTGGGTAGGGTACAAGTGACACTTAGGCCATATTAGTGAAATGATTTCTCAATGGATAGGAAGAGAGTTGAAACGTGTATCTATGATTGTGTAACCATGTGTAAATCTCTAAGTTATGACTGCTATGAAAATCTAGCTAATATCTTTGAGTTCAATGTGAAGTAAGTTGAGGTAGGCATTTTGTTATATCCCGAGCAACTAAGTTGATTGGGGGTTCTATGGATAGATGATGAGGAGTCTTCCATTATAGCCGAAGTCCTATACAAATGGGTTTATAAAAACATTGAAATTGAGGGTTAGTAGACAAAAGAAAATGTTAGATTGCAAGAGGCGTAGGAAGTGGTTAGGTATGCCATAAGAATCATAAATATAGATAGATCTCCATAGAAGCAGGAAAGAAGCTAAGAGTGATATTGTTGAAAAGAGTCTGAGTGGCTAGTTATATATATATATATATATATATACACGTGATTATAGAATAAAAAAAGTGTTTAACATGTTCTTGTGGATAGTGATCCCTTAACCGAATGGAGGTATGTGTTTATTGCCTAGCACGGAGTATTGATTCCCAAATTTAGAGAGAGGACCTTGAGAGCTAAGGGGGAGATGACAAGTGGTAGACCAAGGTAGATCTTGTCTCTGATAGAGATAGGCTGATTGAAATGAGACATCAATTCATGTTATATCATACATCCTTATTCTTATATTGAACTGATACTCTCTTCACGTTTGGCATACGACTGTCACACCTATGGTCTAGTCCTATATACCACTTATTAATGATTATTCGAGTTGGGAAGGTGAAAAGCGATGAAGTCATTTCATTAATTTTGACCTTACCCCATTGATCAGAGCTTCCACTCCTATGTTTAATGCAAGGCGACCCAAGTTTCATATTACACATAGTTCCATGAGCTTAGAATGAGTCTTGATAAATGAGATGGATTGTAATCGATAAATGTTCATGGATAAGATTTCTTGATTGGATCATGCTAATGACCTTTCATTCAAAAGGCTCTAAGTAATCTAGCTTTCTAATCTTGAATGGAGTATTGTTGTTGATGGTAGATGAGTTATGGGTAATAGAAGAATGAGAGCTTCTGAATTGTGACAAAGGAGTTGAGTTCCTATCCTTGAGTTGATGTTCCCTTTTGAGGCTCTGCGTACTTAAGTATGCCAGTACTTGACAGTATTCATGCCTAATAATGATGTTGGGGGTTAAAGTTTGAACCTTAGATATCGTGTTCTAGGTCTATTCTTAAGAATGTCTATTCGAGTATTTGATTATTTGAGTTCTTGTTGGTATTTGTGCTTATTTTGCATGAGAGATAGTAGTTTGAGGAGTAAATATAAAGTCATTGTGATGTTGACAGTAGTAGATTTAGAGTGGGGGTAGGTGAGGAAGAGTAAATATAGAGTCATTGTGATACCAGTGTTAAACTCGTGTCATGTAGGGATAGTGATAGGGAGAGGAAGAGGGGTGAGACCCAATGATTTGCAATAAATTGGTAAGAGTATGGGGGTGTGTCTTTGCGTGAGAGTTCATTGAATGGTGGAGGTAGAGGTGTTAAGTACGCTTGATGATTCTAAGACATAGTTGGAATGGTTAGAAAGATATGCTTGAATGTGTGGTTGGTATTATGTAAATGTTGAAGATGGGCTATTGAAGACTTAGTGATAAAGGATTCAAGTAAGGATAAGGGGGTAGTGAAGAGGACTAGTGACCTTCTGATGGAAGTCACTGTTTATGTTTAGAGTCGAGTATTGAGGATTGGCCTTGTAAGAATATGATCATCTGATGACTAGCACCTTGAGCCTTAGAAGTGGATAGATGGAAATTGGAGTAAGGACTATAAGCTTAAGTTGATAGATTAGAGTGCTACGAAAAGGGAATACAATTGAGATGAGGTTCTAAGCTTGAGAGTTTAACATAGAGTTTTATATTTCGATAGTCCCATTCTCCATTAGAGTTGATAGCTTTCTTCTTGAGTTCGAAGGACTGATTGCTGGAATGGTTTAGCAATTTGTATCGGGTGAGTTACGCCATTCCAATCATGCTTGATGGTGAAAATACAAAAGGAGCATCTTTACTCTTAATCTAAAGTGATTTGCCTATTCTAAGTGACAAGTGATTGTCTGGATTGATTGATTGAGTAATGAAAGGAGTCTTGACTGATATTCATGCCTAATGATGAGGATCTTGAAGGAAATTCCCTTACCCTTAACTATATTGATTGTCTTTTCTTGAGTCACTTGCCTATTGTTAAGTTCGAGTAGAGTTGATTGTCAAATGAGATGGAATCAAGAGATCGATTGATAGATATGTATTTTGAGAAGTGTTTTGAGCCTATTCATGCCGAATGACGATGATGTTGAAGGTAATCTTCCTATCTTTAACTCTATTAAAGCTTCTTGCATTGAATTGAGGTACTGATTCAATTCCATTCCTAAGTCTAAAATAGAAATGTACAAAGTGATGGATAGATGAGAGTTCAGGAGCTTTTTAGTAAGGAGTAAGATGAGTTTTGAGTCTACTCATGCTTATGTCTACCTTTACTTATCATTCGAGGACGAATGATTCCAAGGGGGAGATGATGTAACACCTCCATAAAATTATAGACATGCTCCAAAAATATATGGTGCACACAACATGTCTTCCAAACTCTGATGGAAAATCTAAGATTGAATTTATGATCAGCGTAGAAAATCAAGTAAGAAAATAGTCTTGACCCGATTTAAGAGCAACCGTGTGAAAAGTAATTTTCATACATTTTGCCAAAAACACTGAGGGTCTGAGATAAGACCGCGATACAGACCCATCATTGACCCACACTTATGTTTTATCTTTAATTTTTGATGGAGGTTGAAATTCCCAAAAATATACTAGTGCGCAATGGGTCTGCATCGCGGACCATTGCAATTTTGGTGACAAATTTTCTTTTAATCTTTGAAAGTGTTTTTTAAGTATTTCTAACCTATTATTAAGTTCCAAAAATGTATACCTAAGCCTAAATCCGTATGAAGGGTTTTTAAAACCCATTATTTTCTAAGTTTCTATGGGAATTTTTAGAGAGGAGAAGAACAGAGAGTTGAGGGTTTCATCGTTCCAGAGCAAATTCTTGAAAGGAAGTGAGAAATTTTTCATTCCAGGTATGTAGAGGCTACCCAAAACATGGAATTGTTTTTCCATGTGCCCCAATGTATAGATTAAGATATAGATTGTTAACTGATAGGTATTGAGTTTAAGTTCTTGAATAGTTTCTTGAGGGTAACTTTAAATCTCATATTTTATGTTAAATTGTTTATCATCATGATTTAATGAAACTGTTTACATGTATTATCATATGATTATACATTTTTCTATGTGAATTCTCTATCAAAGACTTAAAATAATGAACTTAAGGTGATGTTTAGAGCCTTGACTGTTTATGGATGGCTTGATTGTTATGGTCTGCGTCCTGAGATGAGTACTGTGATGGTTGAACTAGACAAAGTTAGTAGTCTTGAGATTAAATGATAATTAGATTGAGTCAAAGGGAAGGATTTAGTTCCTGAGCTGATAAAATAAGAGGTGAAATAAGGACCCTGCCTAGGAGGGGGGTTCTTTTTATAATAGTTTGACCTTTATAGACGTATGAGCATATTGAGTCATGGGAAAAGTATTAGAACTGAAATGGGTAAGAGTGAGTCCCACTAGTAGTCATTAACTACGTGGCCTGCATAGGATAGGATTGGACCGTGAAAGTGGATGTTTTCTTTATCTCGTAGAGGACTTGATAGACTTCTTTGGGATCCCCGGTGGACTCGTTCTTTACCCCGAAAAGGTTGTTGCCGAATATAGTAATAGCATCTCTTCATTGTATCATTACATGCTCATAGGTGATGATTGTCGGTTATAGAACCTCCTAGATTGGTTTTCTTGTTGATAGTACTCAAATGTTGATGTGGTTGTATGATGTATTGATGAATAGTGAGGTGATAGAGTTATGTCCTTTACTCTAAGTTGGGGATGAGAGATTGATGAGTTGATGTTATACTTACATATACTATTTACTTTAGCCTATTTTACATACAATACATTCCACGTACTAACACCACTTTTGGCACTGTATCATTTGATGATGCAGATTCTATAGACAGAAGACCTCAGCAAGCTAATCGTTGAGGTTCATGTATTTTCGATAGAGATTTGGTGAGTCCTCCCTTGCTTATAAAGGACACATTTCTTTTTTTATTTCCATGAGTTATTTTGTTGGATGAAAATGTTAGCCATGGTCTATCATGGTACCTTCTTAGATGATAGCTATAGAGGCTTTATAGACATAGACAATTGATAGATGATGTCGGGATTGACTATTGTTCGCACTCCTTATTTCTATTAAATTGCTTATTTTCGTAATCTACATGATAGTGAGTGTGATAGCCACTTGTAGTCTATTTTCTCTTATTATCTTCTGCATATGAGTTGATTGAACGAATGCAATGAGAATAGGCGGTTCGCTTGGGAGTCCGAATGTCAGTTATGTCTAAGGTACCCACCTAGGGCGTGACACTTGTTAACCAACAAGTAGAAAAAAGTCCAAATTACCCCTACTTAAAAACTTTTTTAAGAAAAACCTCAATTAGTTTTGCAATACAAATTGAGTTTATCACAGGTTAATTTTGAGCTAAATATAATTTTAGTGATGGAGGAATTTCGCCTATCCAGGAGAGTCCACAATGTGGTCTTGTTGTGAACCCTTCAAAATAAGAAAATTTTGGAAAAGTTTTATTTTGAAATACATGTCCAAAAAATCCACCGATGTCATTTCTATAATGTTTCACCTTGTAATATCATATTTCAACCTTCCAACGACTGAAATATTATATTCTATCAATATTGGAGCTATGCCAATTTTTGTATTTTCCTAAGCTTATAACTACCTAAATCCTTCAAATATTTCTCATAGCCTCACAAATCACTCTGTATAAAAATTCTCTCTTTAGAATTTCCTCCCAAGGCTATCTTCTTCTCCCTGCTAAAAGGTTCCAAGGATCTTCATGTTCAAAACTTTCAATTCAATTTGATTCAGGGTTATTTTTAACCAATGTATGTGGGTATTCATTCGTTGATTCTTGCTGTCTATGGAGCATAAAGAATTTAAAGATTTTACTTTTAATTTCTTTCAAATTCTTATCTATAATTTGTGATTCTTCATGGGTTATTTTGATTATGATTTAATTAAAATTTAATTTACTTGATCAAGAATGATTTCATTAAATTTCATGATTTGTAGTTGATGTCTTATAAATTCATGCTTCATTCCCTAATTTTTATTATAAGTTATTACCATAACTTTCCAAAGATTTTATGCATGTTTTAGAAAATGATGAATTATGTTCGAATGAAGAATTAATTATTTTGAAAGGATCTCTTACACATAAATAATAGTGAAAGATTTTCTAACCTACATATGGATTCATAATGCTAAAAGCACTATTCTCACATTAATTCAATTATGATTTAATGAGCTACTCCATGATTATGAGTTTATTAAAATACTTAGTTGATATATTTCTTTTTCACATGTCATGCTTAATGATTTATTCTTAACTATTTTGTTAGAATTTAACTTAGCACTGAGAGCAATTTGAGGTGGAGGCTTAGTAAGAGAGTCTCCAATAGTAATCACTAGTCCCATAACTACATTGCCACCATACATTTTCATAGTACACTTAGACAACTGATCCACATATGTCATATAATATTATATGGAGTGTACCAAAGACCAGTAGACTCTTTTTTTAGTAAAGGAGTTACCTTGAACTCCATGTTATAATCACATGGTCTTATTATCAGTTAAAGTTGATATCCTACAATGAGTATTTTTTTTTGATTTATGCATCTAAATATCCCTCCTATGTTTTCGTAATGCCCAGAAGCTGGAAAGTTGATATAAGGAGAATAATGCAGAAAGCTAGGTCTAGTATAAATTTTAGAAGACCTATTTTGCAACTCCTAGATCACTCTATGGACCTTAGACAAGGGTTTGTGGAATGCACCAAAGGCCTGAAAAAATTTAAACTGCATGTCATTTTCACAAAAAAGATTTATGGGTCATAAATAGAACTGTACTATGTGGAAAGTAGTCATAGAAAGAGGTCCATGATTTTTGGAAAAACTAACAAGTTAGAGTATTTTGTTACAAACTAATAGGGTGACTCGTGAAAGGTTTTACGATCCGTACACCTTGGTTGCAGAACCTATCTGGGCTTAAAATTATTTTGGAACAAAGTAAGTAAGTACAAGAATGGTTTTATGGCTCATAGATGGGATTATGAGCCATAGACAGAGATTGTGGAAATAGGGCCTAAAATCAGAGTCTCAATACTTTTTCTACGAACTAATAGAACCATTCACAAATGAAAGCATGACTCTTATATTGAAGTCATGAAACCTATTCTGTGATTTCAAATGAACGATATTTTGGACCTTACCTACCATTATAACCCCTAAACTACATTTTTTGTACCTATAATTACTTTCAATCATTTTTACATATACAACTAACCCCATTTTCTCTTATTCACTAAAGTTTTCAAATTCTCCTCAAGTACTCTTCTCCAAGGATTTCTCTCAAAATTGATTTAGGAACATTCAAGATTCTAGGAATTTATTCAAGGAACATGGGTATTCATTCATGGACCTTTTTCATCCATGAAACTTGAAGAATTCCTATTTTTTTCTGTAAATTTTCATTTCAATTATGTAAAATTGGGGTTTTAATAAATTATCAGTAAAGTTAACAAATTATGTTTTGTTCTATTATTTTGAATTGAATTATACATGAATTGACTTTAATTGCACGTTTTCAATGTTTTTCAATCATATACTTTTTAATGCGACTTTGGGTTCATAAAATTGATTATGACTTGTTTCAATTATGATTCAATAAACATTATTTTACATGATTATACATAATTTCATCAAAAGTTCATGATTTTAAGATGATAATTGTGATATATGTTTTCCCCAAGGTTTCAAAATTGAATGATGATTAATGAAGTTTCTCATGAAAGGACTAATGATGGTGAAAGAATTTTTCAAACCTATTCACAAATCCATTAATATTGAAAGGATCCATATATTGCTCAGTATGTTAAGTATGTTCTCATGGAGTGTTCCTTGGCAAGTATCATCACTCTTGTTGATATGGGAGTTATATTGTATTCTATATAACAACTTACATGGTCTTATTATTTGTTAAGGTTGATATCTCATACGATGACTAAGTTTATGTCACAACCTATTTCTTAGATCATGATGGCACTTACTAACAACCCACTAGTAGGTAAGCCTAACACGGTCTAGAACCATAGGCAATGGACTATCACAAGAGGAAGAAGAGAAAGTAATTTACAACAAAAATAACAAGGAAAGAGATAGAGAAGAGAATAAAAGTAATACAATGAGATAAATCCCCAAGTCCTAGTATTAGTCAGTATTTGGTTACTAAACAAAAATAAAAAAGTATTAAGGCTTATACAAATACAATAATAAAGATAACACAAAAGGCAATATTCTAATATAATATGAAGGCTAGTCCTAGCTAAAATAAAAGGAGATAGGCAACTCCAAATTCCAAGTGCTCACTAAAGACTCCAAGTCCCAAGAATTCATCCGCACGATATCTAAATCAATAACGACAACCCTATAATGATTTTAATGGTATAGAAGTATAGTATGAGTATCAAAAAGTGACACTCAGTAGGCATAGGTCGACTGAAATTCAAAGATAAATTAAGTATTAGGATCACGTAAGCAAGGACATACATCACAAGTAACTAAAGAATTAATAAGAAGTTAGCAATAGAAACAAACTGAAAAAAAAACAAAGATAAAGAAAAATAAGAAATGGTTCAAAAGACACACCTAGTGGTGCAATCCCAGAACATAATCAGGAAGACACCCTATGAAGGAGGATAACTTAACTGAAGTAATCCTAGTAGACTATCACATAAATATCACATAAAAGACGAAAGGCATATCAATTAATACCTACAGAAAAGGGTTGTATGAAGAAAAACAATGGTAGTAATTGCATTTAAACAAGAAACCACCCTTTATACTGCCAAAAGTTCACAAGTAGTAAAAACATACCTTATCACCTCATCATGCCTAGAAGGTCCACATCATTCAAAGAAAACCCATACGGAATGTCATACTATTGATCGATACAAACAAATATGTTTGTGATAGGCAAAGACCATGAATGAAAGTTATTCAATCAAAACCACTAGTACCATCAATGTCATGTGTCTCATGCCAACGTATATACACCCACCTTCAGCCATGGCGAGGAAGTAGGGTCTGTGTACCTCTCTTGGATTTCCATAGGGGCTCAGTAATGCCGCTATATACCTGATTAGACCCAATCTAGGTCTTATCTCAATATATATACATACACATATACATACATACACTCCAAGATCCACTCTTCTATGGTATCAATATATAATAAGTCAAATTAGTATAGAACGGGTTGGGGACTCTTAAGATGAGACAAAAATAAACAAGTGGATTCCAAATGCCTTGATATAAAATATAAAGAGAACATCCCATATTTCTCTAGTCTAAATCTAAAGTGGTAAAGGTAGTTTGATATCTATTTAAATAATAAGTAGAAAATAGTGTGGGTAAATACCAAGTTTTCTCAAAACAATGCCAAGAACTATTGTATGCATCTAAGGTCATACATTAATCATGCATGAATGAGTAACAAAATGCAATGCATGTCATCACCAGTACCTAACCGACATACATAATAGCACACAAACTATTACACTAAGTACCTAACTCCTAGAGCATAAAAAGAAACCAAAAATACAATTGATCTCTCATCAGGACTAGGGCTCAAATAGAGCATGTCAACTCAATAATAATACCAAGAACAATCTCAATTCTAACTAGCTAACTAACTTGCTATCAAAATACAACACTTCTAATGTTTAAAACATGAAATTTTTTGTGTTGTCAAAGAGATGTTAGTGGATTTGATGTGTTTTTATGTTTGTTTTTTTATAATTACAGGAATTGGCATGATTATGGGCATAGTGTTGCAGATGCTGCATTTTTGATGAAGTATGCAGCACCTTATGAGCCTTAGGAATTTCCATAAGTCATAGAGTGGTTTCATGGTTGAGATCTAGTGAAGGCCCTATTTTCTAAAGTTGCATCCACGAACTGCCAAACGAGCCATGAATGTTTATATGAGTCGTGGATCAGATTCCATGCGTTGATGATAACGATTTGGTGAGTTTCTGGAAAACTTTCAGAAGAAACCTTATACAGGCCATAATTCTGAATATGACCCATAGAAAGGTCTCATAGAAATGATGCCTTATTTTGAAGATTGAAGACTATGAACCCTAGGTGCGGGTTGTAGAACTTTGTATGGCTCGTAACGCTATTTGTATTGCTTACCAAATCTAGTTTTTCTATTTTATTTTAGACTTGTATTTCAATTATTGTGAATAGATTTTTAGTTTATTTTAGACACAGAATGAGATAGAATGATGAAAAAGTGCAGAGACACACATAAGACACTTGGAAAACAACTTTGTGATTTTTAAAAATACTTTGTGATTCCTAGTGAAGAATTTGGGATTTCTTGTTCTTAACTTTATCATCATAAGTTCTCAATTATGTTATTCTATATCATAATTTGTATCTACAATAATTATGCATAGCAAAATTAATAACTAGGGTTGTGGCAACCATGAAGAACTAATAAGGTAAAACCAGATAATCTGTAATTCTGTAAGACTGTGCATGCATGTGTTAGTTAATCCTCTTCATTTTGATTGCTTTTTAATAGTGGATAATGTTAGAACTTGCCTAGTTGTTACTTATTGGATTGAGATAGTAATAAATTAGAAAAGAGATAAATTTACAGGATTCAATTAATTTCTTATCATCTAATCAACTAAACTAGATCAAGGGAAGGTTGTACTGGGACAATAGGTAAGGGTTAGTAATGTCACACTGTGGGGGTGGATCAAATCACGTAGTGAAACTTACCTCTTACCTGGATCAAAGGATTTCGTAAACTTAATTTATCATTCTCCATGCAACAAACTAGAAAAGATTATGATTATCAGATAATACCAAGTTATGGAATCATGGGGAAAACAATACCCTAGTTACTTCCCTTACTAGTTTCATAACACTTGTTCTAGTTTAGGTTTACACTCTGCAAACTACATCCCCCTTTTTTGGGAAATAAGTAGGTTAATTTACTCAACTTACTTGCAATTATTCTAAGTCTAGCATATATCTTGTGGGGTCCTTAACCTTGGTTAGGTTATATATCTTGACAACATCTTCTTTAACATTCAAAAATGAGATACAGCTTGGGCGACATCACGATTTTGGAATCATTGAGGGGGAATATAAAGACTGGTTTAATTTTACTAATTCTGGAATTAATCTTCATTTCCACCATCTTATGTTTTTTGTTATTTTTGTTTTGTTTTGGCGTGCAGGTGTAGTGTATTCACAACTCTCGAAGTCACGACAGACCCTTGACTCTCGTTGATCCTGAGATCTAAAAAATGCTAGGAAGAATGGCCCAGAACAAAGCGAACAATGCTGTAAATAAGCCAGTGAATATAACATTAAACCCAAATAATGATAATAATGTCACCACCCAAGCCTAGGGCCGAGACGTGATCGGCGATGGAGAACCTGAAGGAACCCAAATAAGACTCATAGCATATTATTACACATCCTTGGTCGTGAAAGCAATATAAAACAACATAAGAAACATAAACCAAGGAAATTGGGACTAAGGGAGAGAGAGATTTATACATAAATATCTTGAATATCATAAGTGAGTCAAACCTCAAGCATAATATATAACATGTCCAACAACATCTCTACTACATTGACAAGAGCGGGGGCCAAGACAAGCAACGGGGCTCACCCTCATAGTTAATACATACATGAAAGAAAGATAGTCTTTTAACATAGTATGAGATCATAAGCCACATCCCCAGAATAGAGGACTTACCAACAAGCTTGAATGCAACTTACTAGCCACATGGGTAGAGATTCTTAAGCGGGGCTCCAATTCCTACATAGTGATATCATATAGGCATAAAGTATGCATTAGTATGTTTGAATGTACTAAGTATGTAGGATGCAATGGTAGCAAGTGATGAGCAACATAATCAAAATGCAGAGTTATAAGCAAGGATAAGTGTGACATCAATATGGCACGAATGATGAATGCTTAAGTTAAAATATGCTTGTAAATCATGAACAAGGAATATGAACTATATATAGGATACATACTCAAACCCTTTTTTCAACCTTCATGAAATGGGCCAATTAGCCCCTACTCACCTTACGATATAATTTTTTTGGAGAGTGTTACCAATACCTCTACCATATGACATAGTCTTTTTTATGGATAGTATAAGATGTCCCCTGCTTTACAATATAATTTTTGGGTAGGAGTCACAGATCATTCTACCTTATGGAATGGCCTTTTCAATATAATGTCCACAACTTACGATATGATCTTTTTGGTGGGAATCCTTAATCTTTCTATCTTATGGCATGTCCTTTTTGATAGGATGTCCTTACCTTACGATATGATCTTTTTAGTGAGAATCCTTAATCTTTCCACCTTATGGCATGTCCTTTTCGGTAGGATGTCCTTACCTTATAATATGATCTTTTTGCTAAGAACCCTTAGTATTTCTACCTTATGGCATGGTCTATTTATTAGTATGTCCTTACCTTACAATATAATCTTTTTGGTAAGAATCCTTAGTATTTCTATCTTAGAGCATGGCCTTTTAGATGGGATATCCTTACCTTACGATATGTTCTTTTTGATAGGAACTATTAATCATTCTATCTTATGGCATGGGTTTTTTGGTATGATGTCCAAACTTTACAATATAATCTTTTTGGTAGCAATCATAGAAATAGCTCATCAAACCATTATATTTCAAGCATCAAGAAAGGGCCTCCTCCATCTTCTCAAGAACACAACAACATGGAAACCCAACAATCTACTTACAACTCGATAGGGACTTTTCATGGAAATAGCTTATATAGACATTTATATCATCATCATAAAGTCATACAACTCATATGTTATACCTTAGACTCTTTACAACTCAAGAATCCAAAATCAGACATTTTATCCAACACTTGGCGGGTGTGTAATACTAATGTAAAACCATGTAATTCAAGAGTGAAATCATGCAAGAAAATCCATTGTAAAATCATCAATCAACACCTTGCAACACCATCAAATAATGCACATCAAAACCCCTCATCACATCTTACAATAGATCCAAAATTTATAACTCAAATCATAGTAAAACAGTCATAGTTTCATATAGCTTTAACATAGTTCATTGACAAGTTCATACTAGTAAACCCATTTGCAAGATCAACTTTAAATCATGCAAATTGAGTAAAAAAGGAATCTTGGGCACCATGGGTGAAAGGAACCAATGATTGAAACCCATATACCTTAACTTTGGAGAATTTCTTGAAGAACACTTTAATGGACATTTGGAGCTTGAAGGAAATCCTTAGATCTGGATGAGGATTTTAAGACTTGACTCTTAAGAGGAAAATTAGTCTAAGTGTTTGAGTGAGTATTGAGGAATGTTTTGGATGATATGAGGGTGAAATAAGTCTATGTATAGGTATTATCACGTATGGGAACACTTAGGGTTAAGACTTAAAAGTCTTAGACTGAAGTAAAAAATCAGGACAATTTCAACACTAGTGCGTGTCATGGAAGGAACGCATACTTACACTATAATTTATATTTTAGCTCACTTTGAAAATTCAGATTTTGCTACAGTTGCTCTAAAATTTTGGTTAAATCTATTTTCAACTTAATTTTTTTCCTTGAACAAGAATATGAAGTTGGATTTTCAAAATAACGCACGAAGTTTTAGATATATAGAAATTACGATTCCAGACATTTCTGATGCACATTTTTGGGCACTTTTTGGGGTTGATTCAAATAATAACCCACCTCCACAAGTGAATATTAATCCACTACCACTGGATCTTCAAATCGTGAATCATACATGGAATCAATATCGACTTGATCCTACGGTGATAGATGTTACTGGAGCTATTATGTTATCTACACAATCGGATGACACAAAGATCATCATTTTGAGTGGGTAACATCAAATGCTACAAAATTGTGGGTTGTTTGCGGACCTACCATTAGAGGATCCGCATAACCATCTACATAATGTTGTCTTCATCTGTAAGAGCATGATGGGAAGCTAGAACCTTTCCATGGATGTCATTGGGCTCCATGTCTTTCCATTATATTTAATAGGAAATGTAGCAATATGTTTGACCAAGCTCTCATAGATTTCAATCACCAGCTGGGCAGAACTGCAGAAGGCCTTTTTAGAGTGGTTTTGTCTAAAGTCAAAAAAGCTCAAATTGCAAGACAAGGTAAACAAATTAGAGCAATTCTTGGTGATTCAATCAGCACCACATGAGAGAGGTTTAGAAAGTGCCTGAGGAATATCCCTGATAACAAGATCATGGATGACACCTTAGCGAAGATCTTCTATCGATCCCTAGATAAAAATAGCCAAGCAGTTGATAATATTATCATGTAAGGCTATTTTTTAGATCATCCATTTCTAGTGATTTCTAAAGGTTGGAGAAAGTGGTTAAGATAAATCATGCTTGGGGGATGAGAAACAAGTCAACAACTAATGCTCGTCCTCAGTTAGTACTAGTTCGGCGAAAACAAAGATAAATGATGACATGATACAAGAGTTTTCTCAAAACTTTAGTAGGGATGCCGCTTTCAAAGATAACAATCGAGGAGGTTATTATGACAACAACAGGGGCGAGGATGAAATGCCCTACATATACTTCGAAATACCCTATAATAGTAATTTCAATATATCTCAAACTCTATGCATGATTTCAAAAATCCAACTTCATATTATTGATCAGAGGGCAAAATTGAGTGCAAAATAGGTATAACCCATATTTTAGAATGTAACACCCCACATCTTACATGCACTAGCCCTATGCATATGGGACATGATATGGCTCGGTAAAATTAGCACCCATTTTTAAAAGTGCTCAAATTTCTGATTAGAGGGTTATATGTACATATAATACTTATGACTAGTGAGTGTATACAAGTTTTAAGTCAAATTGAGGAGATCAAGGCCATAAACGAAGTGAAAGAAGTGAGGTGCTTGTAGGACTTAGGAAGTTAGCAAGTGAGTCACCTACTTGCATAGCTTAAATATGCTAGCTAGACGACGAAGAGGCTCTACACCAAATTTGTCAAAGTTTGATAATGAATAAAGTCTGTGTTAATCCAAAAATAGATGAAACAACCCCAAAAAGCATCTGAAAATGTGTCTCGGAAGTGCTCAAAATCGTAACTTCCATATATCTAGAAATTCATGCATTATATCAAGAATCTGACTTCATATTCTTTGTTTGGGGGAAAACTTGAGTGGAGAATGGGTTTAACCCTAATTTTAGAGCAAGCGAACCATAATTTCAAAATACAAAATTTTCCTTATCTAGTTTTGATCCGCACCCCTGGTACAACGCGGCTAGGGCGCGGACCAGTCTTAAAAAGTTGCCAGTTTTGTTGTTTAGTCTAAGGCTTTTGGGTCTTGGGACTAAGTCTTCCTATGCATGAAAATACCTATACTTAGCAATATTTTACCTTCATATCATACAAAACATTCCCCAACACTTTCTCAAATACTTAGACAAATATTTCACCCAAAATTTCAAGTCTGAAAACTCATCTAGATCTTAAGGATTTCACTCAAGCTTCAAGTCTCCATTTCAATCTTTAACAAGAATTCTCCAAAGTCAAGGTATGTAGGTTTCAACCAGTGGGTCCTTTTACCTATAGTGCCCAAGCTTCCTTTTTACACATAATGCATGTTTCTAAGTTGATTTACTTATGAATCTTACATACTATGAATTTGGCTATGAAGTATGTTGGTGTTTTGTAAAAGTGTGACTATTTAAGCATATTATGAGTTATGAATCTAGGATCTATCTTGAGATATGATAAAGGGTTTTGATGTAAGTTACATAAATGTATTACCAAGTTTTGGTGGGTGATTTTACGTTAAGTTTTCTTGCATGATTTCACTCTTGAATTGCATGGTTTTACTCTAGAATTGCACATCCACCAAGTGTTTGACAATATGTTTGATTACTCTATCTTGAGTTATTGAAGGTCTAATGCTTGGCATATGAGTTAAGTGACTCCATAATGATGGAATGATGTTATGTTTGTATTGATTCCATGAGAAATATATGTTATGTTGTGGGTTTGAGTCAATGAGAAGTGTCTATTATGTTGTGAGTTAACAATAGCCAACTAAGGGGTGATGCCTCAATCATTTCGATTAAGGTGTGGATACCTCAAAATCTCATATGGGGGTGGTAAGTCATCAACCAATAGAGGGGTTGGTACCTTAATCAATTCTAAGGGATGGTCTACCTTAGATTCCAAGTACTAAGTTACTTGGTCTATGATGATGGTTTATTCCTACGAATGTATGTTTACTTCAAGCATGCCATATTTTTATATATTCGCCTATTGCTAATTATGCATATTAATTATGATACCTATCTGTTATTGCATTGAATCCTATATACTTAGTACATTCAAACGTAATAAGCATACTCTATGCCTACATGATATTACCATGTAGGAACTGAAGCGCTACTTGATCATTCTTCTCCTCTACAAGGGTAATGCGATATCTGTTAAAGCAAGTTGGTGAGTCCTCATCTTCAAGAACATACTTCTCTTGATTTATGCTATGTACAGACTCTCTTTTCTTTATTGTATGTTTTAACTATGAGGATTAGCCCGATTGCTTGTCTTGGCCACCGCTAAGTTCTATGTTTAGAGGTGTTATTGGACAAGTTAAGTAATGATGTTATGAGCCTTAAATATTTTGACTCTTTTGATACTTTATGATATGAAAGGTATCCTGTAGCCCCGTTTATCCCTATTTACTATTTCATATTGCTACTTTATTGCTTCTGCGACCAAGGACATGTAATGATATGTTAAGAGGTATGCTTGGGGTCCCTTCGAGTTCCCCATGTGCCATATCACATCTAGAACCTAGGCTTGGGTCGTGATAAACTTGGTATTAGAGCACTAGGTGGTTAATGGCCCTCGTTATCCAACACAACATCTCAATTAGAGTCTTATTCATGGTTGTATTGTGTATGACAACTATGAGTAAGAGGTTATGATATATTTTAGAAAATGTTTCCCTTCTTCTTAATCTATGTTGTGCTATAGAAGTTAAGGTAAGGATTTTCTCCTTAACAATTGTTCTTTGCTATACTAGATCATACCTAACACAAGAGGAAGGAGAGCTCACACACCCAAGGAACAACTGATTCATAGTGAGCTCCAAGATGCTCTCACTGAAAAGACCCCAGAAAGTGCCACAAAATATGCCTCAAAATTGTCCAGAATCATAAATTCTATCTATCTCAAAATTCGTACGTGATGTCAAAAGTTTGACTTCATATTCTTGTTTAGGGGTCAAAATTATGGGGAAAAGGGTCCAACCTCATTTTTGAGCTAACTATTAGCAATTTCAATTTTTCAAATGTCAAATTCAAATGAGATTTTTGCGCCCCTGGCACAACGCACCAAGGATGCACACTAGCGTTAAAATTCTGGTAGTTTTAACTTTTGTCCAAGACTTCTAAGTCTTGGGCCTGTGTTCCCAAACATGGAAATGCCTATATATAACTATTATTCACCCTCATATCATTCTAAATATTCCCCAATAATCATTCAAACACTTTGCCAATATTTTATTTCCTAAACTCAAGTCTCAAAACCCTCTTCGAATCTAAGTATTTTCTCTCAAGCTCAAGTCTCCATCTCCAATCTTCATCAAGTTCATCTCCAAAGTTAAGGTATGTGGATTTTCATGGGTTCCTTTCACCCATGATGCCCATGATTTCTTTACTTAAAAAATTAATAATTTAAAGGTGATTTATTCCTGGGTCTTGATTATTATGAAAATCACCACATACTATGTTTGAGCATATGAAATTATGACTATTTTGCTATGTTTTGAACAATAAATCTTGGATCTATTGTAAGATCTGAGGAGGGGTTACAACATATATTTCTTGAGGGTTTTGTAAGGTATTGATTGATGGTTTTATGATCTATTTTCTTCCATGATCTCATATCTATATTTCATTGTTTTATACTAGCATTACACACCCATCGAGTGTTTGATAAAATGCCTGGATGTAGTTTCTTAAGGAATTGAAGGTCAAAGCATGAGATATGATATGATTGATGCTATGATGATGGAAAGAGCTTATGCATATGATATATTTTATATAAAGTGTTGCATTAGACCATTCCCGATCCAGGGGGACTAAAATCCTGGATAACCTTTTGGGGGGTTAGTACCTTGATATCTAATCAAGGGGCTAGAGCCTTAATAACCTAGATGGGTGTTTATACACATCAACCTAGTGAGGGGTTTGTACCTTACCACCAGGGTGATGGAGCGGCATCATTATCAACCTAGATGGGGGTTTGTACTCATCAACCTAGTGAGGAGTTTGTACCTCACCCCCAAGGTGATGGGGTGGCATCATCATCAACCAACCAAGGGGTTTGTACTTTGGAAATCTACCTTTTTATCTTGTACACATATGATATCCTATATAAGCATGAATAACTTAAGCATGCTTTACTAAAGTATTGATCATACATGCCATATTATTATATTATGCCTATTGCATGTTGTTATGTATTTTAATTATGATGTCTATGTCTTGTTACATTACATCCCACATACATAGTACATTCAAATGTACTAATGCATACTCTTGAATAAATGATGCTATCATATAGGACCTAGTGCCTAAGTTAATCCTCCTCCTCCCCCATGCGGCTAGTTCGGTGCTATTCAAGCTAGTTAGTGAGTCCCCAAATTCGAGGGTATTTATCTATATTTCTCTTATTGTTTATTGAGACACTCTTCCTTATATTCTATTTGACTTTAAGGGTGAGCGCGATTGCTTTGTCTTAGTCCCTGCTCTTATCCATGTGGTAGAGATATTTGTTGGACATGCTATGTATCTATGATATCAGCTTTGACAGTTTCTCTCTTGATTATGATGTTATACAAGCGATTCCTCTAGTCCCTTTTTGCCTCTATTCTTACTCTTTATGTTTCTTATATGCTTTCGTGACTAATAATGTGTAATGATAAGTTAAGAGGCTTGTTTGGGGTTCCATTAGGTTCTCCATTCATCGTTCCACATCTATGCCCTAGGCTTAGGTAATGAAAAACTTGGTATCAGAGATCTAGGTTGATAGATCCTCAGAGTCCAACACACTGCATTGATTAGAGTCCTATTCATGGTTGTGAAGTGCACCATGAATATGAATAGGAGGGTATGAGGCATTTTAGGAAATATTTCCCTTCTTCATGTTCTAAGTCATACTATAGAGTTGTGGTATGTCTTTTCCCCCTAATGATTATTCTTTCCTATGCTAGATCATGCCTAATACTCTAGGTAGGGGGCCCACAACTCCCGTGGAGCAACTTACCAATGGTAAGCTTCGAGATGCTCTCACTATGCTTGCCTAAGTTGTGGCCAACCAAGTCAATCAAGGGGCCCAAGCCCCTCATGCTACTACTCTAGGAACTAGGGTAAGGGACTTCATGGGGATAAATCCTCTGGTGTTCCATGGGTCAACGGTGGATGAAGATCCAAAAGAGTTCATTGATGAGGTCTACAAGATTTTGAATATCATGGGTGTTGGGCCAAATAAAAAGGAGCAGATGGCGGCGTACCAACTCAAGAGGGTAGCCTAAATATGGTATGAATAATGGAAGAGTGAGAAGGGAAATGGTAATGTACTGCTATGGGAGGAGTTCAAATAGGCCTTTCTTAATCAGTTCTTCCCTCTTGAGATTGGGAATCTAAGGTGATAGAGTTTATGAATTTTAGACAAGCTTCCATGAGTGTGAGGGAGTATGCCCTCAAGTTCAATCAACTTTCAAAGTATGCTCCTCATTTGGTTGCCGATCCTAGATCTAGGATGAACAAGTTTGTGATAGGGGTCTTCAACTTAGTGAGTGAAAAATGCCTATCCGCTTTTCTAGTTAGTGACTTTAACTTGCCCTTATTGATGAAATATGCCAAGTAAATAGAGGAAGAAAAGTTAAGGAAGAGTAGTGGTTTTGAGGCCAAGAGGGCCTATTTTGGGGGTAAGTTACAAAGGGGTGGCCAGCTCTATCAATGCCAAGGGTCTTCTCATACTACTAATACGGGGTTTACCAATGACTTCACTTGACCTCAAGGTGTTGGTGATATGGTTCCTATTGATATATCTCCTAAATGTGTAAAGAGTCATAAGGGCCCATTTATGAAGGGTTCTAATGCGTGCTTTGAATGTGGAAGTTTGGTTACCAAAAGGTGGATTGTCCAAGGAATTGGGCAAAGGTCGAGGTGCAAAAGTAGTTCCATTGGGTAAGCGTGGTCATCAAGGTGATGCTCCAAGGCACAACTGGTTTTATGCTCTACATGAGAGGCAAGGGGTTAGTGAGGTCCCCGATGTTGTTACCGATATGTTGAAAATCTTTGACTTTGATGTATATGCTTTGATTGATACATGTGCCACATGTTCTTTTGTCACCCCTTTTTTCCCCAAAATTTCATGTTTGACCTCGAGTTGTTGCATGATTCATATGAAGTATCAACTCCTATATGTACATCTATTGTTGCTAGGAAAATTCATAAATGTTGTCCTATTTGTATTTTGCATAAATTGTTGCCTTGTGATCTTTTTGGATTAGACATGGTTGATTTTGATGTCATTATTGGGATAGATTGGTTGCATTCCTACTATACTTATATTGATTGTAGAACTCGTAGGGTCAAATTCCAACTCCCAAATGAACCCATCCTTGAGTGGGAAAGTCAAGATGTGGTGGTCAAGGGTAGATTCATCTCTTGCAGTAAAGCCTATAAGTTGATCTCTAAAAGTTATCTTTACCATCTTTTGAGGGTTAGGGATATAGAGTCTAAATTTCTTACCATAGAGTCTGCCTTGGTTGTAAATGAGTTTCTTGATGTCTTCTCAAATGACCTTCTTGGTGTTCATCCAGAAGGAAAATAGACTTTGGCCTAGACCTCCTCCCCAGTACATAACCTGTTTTTATTTGCTCTTACCGTATGGCCCCGGTGGAGTTGAAGAAGTTTAAGGAACAATTGAGGGACATATTGGAGATGGGATTTATTAGACCTAGCCAATCACCTGGGGGTTTTTGGTGTTGTTTATGAAAAATAAGGATGGGTCCCTTAGGATGTGTACTGACTACTAGCAACTCAATTTGGTCACTATAAAAAATAGGCATCCTCTTCCAAGAATTGATGATTTGTTTGACCAATTGCAAGGGCTAGCTATTTCTCTAAGATTGATCTTCAATTTGGGTATCATCAAGTGAAGGTGAGGGAGTGTGATATTCCAAAGATGACTTTTTGGACTAGATATAGGCATTATAAGTTTATTGTGA
Source organism: Solanum sejunctum (assembly GCA_025642045.1). Lineage (NCBI taxonomy): Eukaryota > Viridiplantae > Streptophyta > Magnoliopsida > Solanales > Solanaceae > Solanum > Solanum sejunctum. Next base: position 58,892 of record JAOTQJ010195065.1, read on the forward strand.
TATGTTTTGGGTTGACTAATTCACCGACAATTTTCATGGACCATATGAATAGGGTCTTCAAACCCTACCTTGATTCTTTTCTTATGGTCTTCGTGGATGATATATTGATCTATTCACATAGTAGGGAGGAGCATGTGGGTCATTTGAGGGTTGTGTTACAAAGAATTAGGGAGGAGAAATCGTATGCTAAGTATGAAAAATGTGAATTTTTGTTGAAGAAGGTTGCATTATTGGGTTATGTAATGTCGGGGGATAGTATTAAGGTGAATCCTAAGAAAATCAATTTGATTAGAAATTCAGTTAGACCATTGACACCGGTGGATGTTAGGAGCTTCTTAAGCCTAGCTGGTTATTATAGAAGGTTTGTGAATCGGTTCTCCTCCATTGCTTCCCTTATGAAAAAATTTACTCAAAAGAAGGTTAAGTTTGTGTTGACTGATGAATATGGAAAGAGCATCAAACCATTGCAATACAAGCTTATGTTTGCCCCTATATTATCATTACTGGATGGGTTTAAGGGATTCGTGGTGTATTTTGATTCTTCCCAGTTTGGTTGTGGTTGTGTGTTGATCTAAAATGGTAAGGTCATAGCTTATGCTTTTAGACAACTCAAGGTACATGAAAGGAACTACCCTGCCCATGATCTAGAATTAGCCGTTGTTATGTTTGCATTAAACATTTGGCGTCACTACTTGTATGGGATGCATATTGATGTATGCACCGATCATAAGAGCCTCCAATATGTCTTCACTCAAAAAGATCTCAACTTGAGGCAAAGGAGATTGTTAGAATTTCTTAAAGACCATGATATGAGTGTACATTATCATCCGGGTAAGGAAAATATTTTGGAGGATGCTTTGAGTAAGGTTTTTATGGGTTACCTTGCTCATGTTGATAGTGGTGATAGGGAAATGGCTAGGGAGGTGCATCAATTGGCTAGATTGGGGGTTAGGCTGGAAGATGTTGGTGATGATGGTGTTGTTATCATTGATGGGTCTAAATCTTCCTTTGTTGATGAGGTAATAGCAAAACAAGATCTTAACTCGTCCTTGATTGAATTAAAGGCCTTGGTGAAAGAGGGAAAAGTAGAGGTTTTCTCCCAATGGAGAGATGGTGCCCTTAAGTACCAAGGTAGGTTGTGTGTGCCTTGTGTTGATTAGTTGAGGGAGAAAATTCTTGATGAGGCCCATAATTCTTCTTATTCTATCCACCCCGGTTCCACCAAAATGTATAGAGACTTGAGAGATGT
>JAOTQJ010195066.1:0-14186 GCA_025642045.1 Solanum sejunctum
ATTCTTTGATTATTGTATCTGAAGTTTAGCTCTTTTAATAACTCTGAACCAACCATAATAACTAAGGAATATAATACAGGGTGATGCCAATATGGAAGACTTTCATTTTCTAGAACCTTTGGATCTCATTACGAAGAATGTATATGAGCTTCAAAATATAATAAAAGTGAAAAATGAAAAGCTTCAGAAAGATAAATCTAGGCAGAAGGGTAAGGTGAATGTTGACCATAAGACGGACCACAAACTGGAACCTGCAAGAGAAAGCAAGAAAGAGAAACAACAGAAGGAAAAAGAGTGTGAAAGGGACAGAAAAAGGAGTAAAAAGAACAAGGAGAAAGAAAAGCACAATGACAAAGAAAAACCATGTGAGGATATTATTGATTCAAAGCTAAGTGGACAAAAAAGGGCTGCTGGACATGAGGAACATGGAAAAGCTGGAGGTAATACATTTCCATTGCAGCTAATTTTCTTCTCGTATGACCACTATAAATGCTGGATTTTTTAAGCATGTAGCTAATACTTCTATTTATTTCTTTTCTGGTTTTGTGACATGTTGTTTTGCTTTTGTTGCAAGATAGGTTTGAAGCCTATGATATCTGCACAGTCTCAGCCGCTGTGCCGTGTGAAATTCCTACATGTGATATAATGGTTTTGGAAGGACATGCATCTGATGTTTGACTTCATGTCTACAAAGTTCTTCTTGCTCGCCATGATATGTCAATAGATGATCTTGTATATATCTTCTCTTTTCAGTCTTCAATACTAACACTACAATTTTAGTACCATTTCTTTCTTTTGCTGCTCTCATTTCGAACAAACTTATGTTCATATTCATACTTCTGTTTCTAATTCTCTTTATGATTTTACGATTTTGGAGATAATCATCATGAGCAGCCGGACTTTGAATATTATGCTTCTTATTCTCTTGCAACTATCTTTTGCTTATGGGGCTTGATCTTTGAGACGAGGGTCTTCTGAAAACAACCTCTCTATTTCTATGAGGTAGTGGTAAGGTTTGCATACATTTTACTCTCCCCAAACCTCACTTGTGAGATTCCACTGGGTATGTTGTTGTTGTTGTTATTCTTTTGCAACATCTATCTATGAGTTCTTCAATGTGTGAAAGGATAAGTATAACTGCTTCTACCAGTCGTCTAGTTGTTGATGTGTCCTTATCAACAACAGTAATATTCTTTGTTAGGTTCACTTTCATCCACCTTGCCGCTGGAATGATGGTCAGTAAGATCATGATTATGTCTTCTGATAATTGGTCCTTGTTTTAACTAATAGGGTGCATCTATTATCCCTAGACCCCTACTTTCCAATATATTCTAAAAGGTCAAATTCTTTGGAGTGGTTTTTACTTAGTTAAAAGATTGAGAGTACTTAATCAAATTCATCAATAGGCATGTTATTCCATCATAACACTGAATTGTTTTCTCTTGCTGATATTCTATGACTGACTTTTCATCCAGGGGAATTGGTTAGTACTTTTAACAAATATGAAGAGCGAATCATCTCTTTGAAGTGGAACAAGAAAGGTGATTATATCCTTAGCGGTAGTATTGATACAACTGTCGTTGTTTGGAATGTGAAGTCTGGAGAACGAAATCAATGTTATCAAGTGGGATCCTTCAGGTTACTTGTTGGCTTCATGCTCTGATGATACCACAATGAAGGTAATTCCTGTCCGTTAGTCCTATATTTAATAGCAATGCAGGAAATAGAATATAAAACAACAAATATACAATAGTATCTGAGTCCACAGAATTCATTGTGTTTCCTTAAGGAATTTAATCCCCTTACTATACCAGAGGTTTGTGGATTATTTTCTCCCAAGATAAAAGAAATTAATAACAACAAAAATTGCGGTATTTCAAACTCTTGTAGTTTTCAGCGAACTCAAAGAACCAGCAATGGATTCACACAGACTCGAAGTTGATTTTGTAATAAATGTATGCAGAAAAAGAGAAAATTGAATGTCTAAAAAATGCCAAAAATGACCTCTATTTATAAGCAATGCTGGGTGCGAATTTACCTATTCTGAACAGTCTCATTTCTTAAAAAAAGGTATGGAGTCTCTTGAGAATGAAGGTGACTGTTCTAAAGATTTTTACGCGCAAAAATCAAAAGTCGATTAAACTAACTAATTTCGCGTATTAACTTAATTAATAAATAATCTGTAAATTAATTTAATTAATACATAATATATGAATTAAATAATTAATTAATAATTCACAAAAAATATCACACCATTTGCCATTGCGAAATTGAGCCGAGTGAGTGACGACGATGCCGGCGCGAAGGGATCCCCTTTACTTGAATCTTTAAGAATTAGAGGAAGTGTTTCCTAATATAAGGATAACACTTTTTCTCTATTTTATTAATGAGGAAGAAATGAATCTTCATTTCCACTATGCTTGGTTCCCCCCAAATTTTCCTTTGTCTTTCAATCTTCATTTCCTTTCAATCTTCATTACTCAATTCACACTGATTACTTAAAATTCAGTGCAAATCGTGATGTGCTGGTTAGATACACGCCATGTTTCAACCACAACACAGACATAAGCTTGGTATTTTTAAATGGATCAAATAGGGCAGAGAGGCTGTGCAGTGTGCCACTGGCCCTTAGAGATCTTTCGTTTAACAGAAAAAGGGATTTGTATTGCCGAGATTCCTAAACTTTGAATTAATAAATTACAGATGTCCAGATTAGAGAAAGCTGAATTTTATCTTCTCCATTTCCTGCACTAGGATTTTAAATATGTATAAAATAAAATTGCTCAATAATTCATTCCATCTGTGCAGATATGGAGCATGAAACAGGATGTCTGCTTGCATGATTTCAAAGAACATTGCAAAGTATCACATATAACATAGTTATTTCTATTTTTGTTTTTTTTCCTTCATGGCCTTTGTTGATTCATTTAATCAACAGACATCATTTGCTGACTATTATGTTCTTTTAGGAGATATACACCATCAAATGGAGTCCAACTGACGCTGGTACAAGCAATCCGAATAAGCAGCTGTTGCTGGCAAGGTATTCTACCAGTCATGTTTACAGTATTCTTTGAAATGTGGTGGGCTCAAAGTTCTCAATTACAAATTACACATCGGAGTCATAGATTATAATTGGATCACTGTTCATAGCTAAGCATAAAGGCTCTATAGTTCGCCAGACAGTTTTCACTATTTATAAGAAAATACTGACGCCATTCCATTTTATACAATACTATTTTTACTCTCTTTTCAAGCCCATGCTCTAGTTGAATCAATCTTGTATACTATATAGCAAGGATGGATGTTTCCTGCTAGCCGATTGTAACAATTTGAGTGTTACCTTGAAGGCTCTAAGACATACTTTTGCTTTCCTATAAGCCTCTCCTAAAGAGGCAACATACAAAACAACTGATATTTTATTTTATCATTAAATATTTTCAATTTCTCTATCCATATATTTGATATTGATACTTATAATTATAATTATAGTCTTGAACTAAAAACATATATTTGCATTTTTATAATTTTCTCTGTTTTCAATTAAAGCTCCAACTATCTTTAAAGTCCCAATAGTTGCGTTCCAAACTTTGGAAGGATTGCAATGTTGCCCATAATCGCCTTGCTAGTAAAAACAATCCAGAGAGATACAATTTCACTTTAACCATCTGGGAAATGGACTCTTGGTGTGCACCAACTCCAAAAAGAGATCTAATGTATTGCACCTAATATATTTGAGCTTATTGGTTTTGTTTTATTTTCTGTCTGTGTAGTGCTTCAAATGACTCTGGAGTGAAGCTATGGGATGTCAAACTAGGGTGTCTTTTCCACTGCTTGGACAGTCACAGGTAATGAATGTAAACTCATTATGTCTACTTGGAATGGACACAGGAAATATTAAGTCACTCTTAATAGAATTACACTTTTAGTTTGTCAAATGAGAGTCTTGAGTATTATGGGGTTTGTTTACTCATACTCAAGTGAATCCTTTCGAGTTTTTGGGTCAGCCATCTTCAGCTTTGTTTTCTACTCACATAGTTGGGGACACCCCAATTATTGTGAGTTATCTCATTCTCTTTTTATAATATATGTGCTTTTGGTATGCTGGAAAAAGATTCAATTTTTGGATAAGTTCTTTCATTTTCTTCATATATATTTAATAGAAGAAACTAACTCTGCTCATAATTTGTGAAAGAAATGTGTTCTTGGTGAAAACAAACAGTGGAAAATGATTTTGTCAATAAAACTTTTTTATGGCATGCCAAACCCTTTAGTTTTTCCTTGATTTATTGGCTTATTTTCATGTTTTGTGGTATTATGAAGGTTAGAGATTACTTTTACTAGGTATTATATGATCCAAGACTTTATTTTCACATGTTCTTGGTGAAAGCACATTTTAGACAAGGATTTCCGGGAAACAACCTCTTTACTTCTACGAGATAGTAGTAAGATCTACGTACATTCTACCCTCCTCAAAATCCATTGGTGGGATTCCACTGGGTATGTTGTTGTTGTTGTTTACTCATACTAAATTGAATTATTGATACATGTATAACCATTCCTTTTATTTGAGTGAGGATGTAGGGGGATGGGGCAGAGTGGAGCGAGAATGAGGTAATTCTGTGTCTTTCTGTTAAATCATCAAATCTTTATATCATTCTTGTTCAATGTGTTTGTTGTTTATTGAGTAGGTTCTCTTCCATTTTGAATCCAGCGAATCTGTTTATGTTATTGCATTTTTTCCTAGTGGTGAATACTTGCCAAGTGGTTCAATGGATAAATGCATGAATATATGGTCAGTGAAGGATGCCAAGGTTGTAAGAACTTACCATGGCGGTAGCAGTATTTTGATCTGAGTTGGAACAAGGAAGGAAACAAGGTTGCAGCTGTTTTGCAAACAAGAAGGTTTGTGTGTATGATATTCGAATGTAAAGGTGGAGGAACACATAGTCAGAACCTTCACAATCACGAAATTCTATCCTGCAAAGAAGTTTTTTTGGTTTCTCATCTAATGTCCGGTTACCCACACTGGGGCCAATGTTTCATTATGGCATTGATCCAAACTTAATAGTTGCAGCACTGCTAGTACTATTGTTGTTTTGTTATTCTTCTTTTTGTTGCTTGCAAACAAATTCACATGGCTGTGATTATTCTGATTGGGTGTAATTTAGCCACATTGTCATTTCCTTGCTCGAAATTGAACCCAAAACCTAAAGGAACCTTTGGTTTGCAAACAGTTTATGTTGGATTATAATATAGCTGTTTTGCTTTTCTTCTTTTTCGAATGTGTTGAAGTTCTTTGAGTGAGGTGAATCAGGAAACTATGGCTTTGCCACACAAATGGTGAATCTAAAGGATGAAGGGCAAGAAAAGAATTTATAACCTTTTCTTCATTTTTTGGGTTGTACATTTGTAATTTTTGGTCAAAGCATCTACATTCATGCAAATAATATATTTTTCGAAAGTACAAAATTTTCCCTTCAAATTGATATTCTAACTTTGTTTTTTCTTAATTACCAATGCAAATTCTTCATTTTTGTTGATTTATCTACTTATTTCACTGCAATAAAAATAGCTTTTAGTGGCAATAAATATGCACATTAACAAAGAGTACTAAAAGGTTCTTCGGCATTAATTAATTGTTATTAGCCACAATTCCTTAAATTAGTTGACATGTGTGCAAGCTAACTGGACACCATAATTATCCAAAAGTTAAAAATAAGTCCTGTATTAGCATAGACTAAGGAAGGATCGCACCCCCGATAGTTTACTAACTTCTTTTAGCAAATTAATTTTATCAATTACCAATTCAATGATACATGTAATAGCCCATGATCCCTTTACTAAATTTTTTAATGAGCATCGAGTCTGTTTCAATGATTACTGGACCAGTTTAATGTTGCACGCTGATTAAAGATAAAATTGGAGACTTTTTGTACTCTTGTCATGTTTCATTCCATCTTATTAATTTTTGTATATGATACTTTAAAAAAAATAATCAATGTTAATTACCTTTTATAACATAAACAAATTGAAATAAATGCCTTTGAACAATGAATCAGGTATTTCAGGAGGAGAAGAAAATGCTGACACAGATTTAACTGTCCTTATGCTGGTGTATACAATAAAAATTACCAAAAAATGCATGGATGAACTATCATATGTATAACAATTAACTTGGTGTTTTGTGTTGATTGTAATTAATATATCAATTAATTTGATGTGTTTGTGTTGACGGTCATTATGCAGGTGTTTACAATGAAAATTACCAAAAATATGCATGGATTGACTGTCTTTAATATAACAATCAATTTGGTGTGTTCGTGTTGAATTTCATTAACTTTTTTTCTCATTTTGTCTTTACTTCGAAATAAATAAATTGACTATTCTTTATCCTATCTTTTATAGTAGTTCTACATTGTACCCTAGTACATTATGTAACAAGAGAAAATTGATACAATCTCTAGTCAAAAGTTGTATTCATTAAAATAATAAAATATGATATAATACAACACAATATAATAGGGCTAGACATACAATACCAAAATTGATTTATCGAACCAAACTTAAATTTTTGGTATTTTGATATTTGGTAATTTAATATTCTGTATGGTACTCAGGAGTAAAATTATAGAATTATGGTATTCGAGTTTGGTTTTTGGTATGAAACATTGGTACCATTTGTTATTTCCTGAATATTGAATTATTTACTAAATGAAATTATATATCAATAGGTCTATTATTCATTAGTACACGTCCAAATAGAAAGTTAAAGACTAAATATAAAGAAAAAAGACCCAAATATGTCATCGAACTTTGAGAAAAAGCTCATTTATGTGATCTAGATTACCATTAGAGAAAGGTTCATCTATGCCATTAGTTTTTAACTATAGTTTTGCAAAATGACTTAAACAACTTTAAACGTTTTTAAATTAGAGTTTTGGGTCAAATATAACCTTTTTGGTCATTCTTCTTCAAGAATGCCAAGAACGCCAAATTTTCAACTTCTTCAAATATTCACGAAATCACTCCGAATTTTAAGAGTAGTGTTCTTCCGAACTAGATACTAAAACTCAATATTTTTTTAGCTCGAATTCAATGTAACTCAACAAGACCTACTTTAACTTTTTGTTCAAAGCTTTACAACTCTAAGTGGAAAAAACATTCCCCTAAAAAAGAGAAATCAGTCCCAAAATTTTAAAAAATTGCTTTGATTTGTATTTTTGTTGTTGTTTTTTTAATACTAGATCTTTATTCCTTAGTATTTTTTAGAGTTTATGTTCAAAATTTCAATTATTTAGAGTTGAGGCAAAAATTTTACCAGACTAAAGTTTTGAAACTTTGAAGAAAATTTTTAAGTAGGTCTTGTTGAGTTAGGTTGATTTCAAGCTCAAAAGATATTGAGTTTTGATATCTAGCTTGAAAAAATGCTATTGAGTTTTGATATCTAGCTCAAAAAAATGCTATTGAGTTTTGATATTTATCTCAAAAAATGCTACTCTTGAAATTTGAGGTGATTTCATAAAGATTTGAAGAAGTTGAAAATTTGGGAGTTCTTGGAGTTCTTCATGTATTCTTGAAGAAGAATGACCAAAAAGACTACATTTGATCCAAAACTCTAATTTACTTTAAAGTGGTTTCGCAAAATTGGAGTTAAAAAATAATGGCATAGATGAGCCTTTTCCTCAAACGGTAATAATATAAATGAGTCAAACTTTTGATGGATGGTATAAATGGGGCTTTTCTCAATGTTCAATGACATATTTGAGCATTTTTCCAAATATAAATAATCCAGATACACGTCTTTTAGTAGTGCCAATTTGTTTATTTTGATTTCTTCTTACTTGTAGATCTTCTATCATGTTGTGCTTTCACATAGAAAAATAAAAATAATTAGAGCAATAGTATTAAATTTGTAATACAATCGGCTACATTTTTAATATGGTATTACCGAATACCTTACCGAACCAAAGTTTGATTTATCCATTATCGAACCAATATATAAAAATTTTACATTATCAACTTTTCAATACCAACGATCGAACTACCAAACCCAAAATTTGGAAATTCTGAACTAAATACCAAATGTCCACCCCTACAATACAATATGATATAATATATTATGAAATAATGTCTAACAAACATCGATGCAGAATATAATTGATGGTCAAAAGCACAATAATATTAGCATTAATTCTTGTGTTTCATAACTTAACTATTCATTGTTTATTTTATCTACCAAAATTATCACTCTTGTTATATTGAATGTTGCAAATTTTTCGAAAATATTTTATTCCAAAATATCTAGAGATATATTCTTATCGTTTGATGTCTGTTCTCAATGGCAATATTAATGTTCACGCTCCATTAGTAAAGTGGTTGCAGTCATGTATAAACCTAACCAGAGGTTAGGGTCGAATTCACAGGGAATACAGGGCTTGACTAGGTAGATCCACTAACAATCATTTCAAGCATCAATCACTATACTCTCTAGAATTGGAGAGGGGAAGGGCTTGTGATTCAAAATAAAGAACAAAAATAAACACTATACTACTAATGCAAGAAGACAATTAAATTGAGGGACAACTTGGGAATTGACTCAATTATCCTAGATAATATGACTCTAATCAGGACATTGCATGCAGGAGGGTAACTTAGGTTCTTCCAGCTCTCTAGTGAAAGTGAAAGTTGAATTTTACCATGGCTCTTGGTTGGCAACCATGGTGTGCCAACCAACCATTACCCATTGTCCCAGTCAACCTCCCCTTGTTCAGGTTTGGTTGATCAAATGAGAACACATCAATTGAATTTTATCATCTATTTCCCTTTTCCTATTCATCACTACCTTGGTCGGGATCGTGATAGTAGGCGTGATTTGGTGTTGGCCACTACCAAACAACATTCAAAGTGAAGGGAAATAAATAATACATGTAAATACCCAATCAAAGAAATTCATGAAACCTAGGTTATTTCAAGTCAACTCCTCATGGTTCCCAAAATCCTAAGTTGTGGGTGCTTAGCTACTCATAGCTAAGGCAAAATTACCAACAATGAACATAAAAGATATGGTTCAGAAATTACCCAAGAATAATGAAGAACAACACCTCTTTGATCTTGAAACCACAAGATTTGGATTAATAGAAGTTGAGTATAATGTGATTTCAAATCCCCCAAAATGGGTCTTCAAAATGAAATACTAAAATCTACCCTGAACCCTAGAAAAGTCCTCTAAGAATATTCAAAGTGTCTTCCCAAACTGTAAAGTGTGAAATCTCCCTTTTTAAAACCCTATCATTAACTATTTATACTAAATACAAAAAGACCCTAAAAATAAGAGAGAAAATGCAACTGGCAGCAGGTACGGTTCGCAGTTACGACTTGTAGGGTGACATACGAGTCGTAGTCGGGCTTTCGTAGTCAGCACTTGGCATTTTGGACTTGACTTCTATGATCCATTTCTATGAGTTATGGTCTAATCTATGACTCATAGAATTTTCTCATAGTCCCTACTTGCAGTTCTTGGCCCAAATTTTGGCAACACTGTTTCAAGCTATGAGGCCCCTTTCTACGATTCATAGTAAGACATATGGCTCGTAGGCTGGCCACGTATAGCTGACCTTCACTTTGTAAATTCCTAATTTTGGACATTATTTCCTACTACGAGGGCACACTATGACTCGTTGATTGGGCTACAACTTGTAGGGTGGCCTGTATGTCCTGAACTTTATCAAAATCCGCAATTTTCTCCCAAAATCATGCCAACCTGTATTTTCTGCAAGAACAACACAAAAACATATAAAACTATAAAAAGTCACATTAAGAACATGCAAAATCCCTTGGTTTAGGCATCAAATGTATTGTATTTTGACAGTACATCAACATCCTCAACTTATAATTATTGCTTGTCCTCAAGTGATGACCTGATCTAAGTACATAATGAGAAACACATAACAACTATCCTAATGGCATATATATCACTTAACTCCAATTTAGGTACCCACTTCTCTATTTGAAAACCTGATTGCAAATCTACCAATCAAAACAAAACACAATGATGTATCCAGCAATCCCACTATGACAAGTGAAGGAGTATCACTATTCACAATTATTGAACAAGTCATATGTCCATCACGCAATGCAGATTCCCTCATAGAAAAGAAGTCCTTCTATTTCACTCAAAAAGTAATCAAAGTTCAGGACTGTACAAGCATCCTCACTCTCACAAATGAAATTCATGTATGATAACCAACACATAGGCTTGCCCTTATACTCATACTTTGGGCTATTGATTAGTTGAATTAGGATCACTTTAGTACTTAATGGGCTTGTAACATAGGCTCGTGGGGCTTTGGTATGACATTTTAGGCAAGTAGTGACTAAAAGTTATCCGTGAAACATGTTTTCAATACTTTTACCTTCACAACTCAACCATTTTCATTATGTCCTCCCTTATTCTCCATTTTCAAGCTCTTTTGGGTGTTTTCTTTTTCTTTTTCAGTTGTGCCTCATTTTTGAATTCATTTTGCTATTCTTTTAATTTCAAGGCACCTTTCTTTCTTTTTCGCTCAACCGGCACATGATTTTCTTCTCTTTCTTTCTTTCCCCACTAGTCACTATTTTTGTTACTTGACCAAAACACAAGCCACCCTCAACTTAGGCTTTTAGCCTGAGGTGAAGTATACAATATCCATTCCCTAAACCAAGGCCACCTTTGGTAGCCACCCTCAACTTAGCTCTTTGCCTCCATCAAGGTTCATTTGTTCAAGGATAGACTAGGCTAAAATGTCAAGGTATTTAACAAAACAAGGCTAGGCTAGCTAGGTGTTAAGAAAGAACAAGTACATATAGAGCTCAAATATTTGGAACAAGGGGTAAACTGCTACATTTGGTAGGTCATTTAGTAAAAAATGGACTATATTAAAGAACAAAGGCCTAAGATCCTTTCCCAATCAACTAGGATCTCCAATCCAATTTCAAAGTAAGAAGACAAGTTCTGAATAAGTATTCAATGCAAAAATATGACAAAATTAGCTCACACAACACACATGGAATTGCATACAAAATTAACAAAGACATATAGGTAATGCTTCAAGCATCAAAGTGCCCTCTCTTTGTTAGAACAGATATTGCTAGAAAATCACATGCAAGATTGCAATGGTAACCAATAATCCTAAAAAATTTTGAGGGTACCTATTTTTCGAAAATATTCATAAACCATTCAAGATTATATGCATGCCAAAAGTAATAATTACTACATATCTATAAATTATTTACAATACCTAAAACATGCCGGCTCAACAGAAGCTAAATATCCACGAGGAAAAAGAACCTAAGTAATAAAACCTTAGGATCAAAATTTGGGGTAGTTATCGACTCTAAGCTACTCAGACTTCACCAGGATCCATAACTGCCCACACCCCATCGAAATATTGTGCATTATCCTCAATACACCAAATCAAGCAATAATAAAGAATATAGGGGTAAAATAGATCTTACCTTGGGTTACCTCCCAAGCAACGTCTGATTTATTATCGTGGTATGACTTAGACCACTCCGCTACTCAGACTTCAACAATTTCTCAAACCTTGCTCTTTCGAAATTTTGTTTTTTCTTCCACCTTGAACTTATGAATTGGACTCCTAATTTATTTTCTAACTTTATATCATGCTCAAAGGGTGGTCGTATAAAAACGAAGGGAAGGAGTACTAAATATTGCATGTTATTTGGAGTAGAGGTTCCTAATCTAAGCTTCTTGTAGGCCGCAAAGGACTTCAAATATATGCTGGCACCTAGATCATATAGTGCCTTTACGAACTCGATGTCTCTAATTATGCAGGGTATGGTGGGCATCTTCTCCACTGACTCGATGAGAGGAATGTTGATGGATGGATGTTTTAATAGGGAAAGAGAGTGCTTGACCGTGCTTTCCTCTTCCCTCTTCTTGATTCTTTAAGGGAAAAGAGGAGGAGGCCGTGGGATGGGCTTGTACTGCTTTAGCTCTTCAACTGATTCATTTACCACATCCTTGGCACACTCATTTCCATAAACCACATCTTTATTTGCACTATCTCCGCATGAACATCTTTTAGCTCAACAGTCATAGGAGGATCAATGATGTTTTTGCCACCCCTAATAGTTATTGTTGTACAGTGCTCTTCATTCTTTGGAGTTCGAACTATATTGCTAAGCGATCTACCACTCTAACACTAATCAAGAAAAGTTAATACTTAACCACACTGTTATTCAAGTTGTTTGATAGCCACACAATGAGACTTTATTTTCTGATTAATGATTGTAACTTCTAATCTTATTCCATGTAGAGTCTTATCGTATGCCTCAGCCTTCTTCAATAGGTGATCAAACATCTCCTCTATTCTGGAATTGTTTGAGCTTGCATCGTGATGGTGTGGTGGCTTATAAGGATCATTCCTAAGACCATCTCTACTACTCCACTTGGCATCTGGACCCCTATTTTTCTAATAATAACCACCCTATCTATCTCTATAAGAACATTCTCTTCCATAGGTCCAATTATATTTTCCTCGAAATTGGCACCAATGGTCTTGATTGAACTATTCGACGTTGGTCTGGAGACCTCACATATAATCAGCTGAAAACCAAGTGTCCTCCTCATAATATAGCTCCTCATACATAGGTGTACATGAAGGCTAATGTTGTGATCAGAGGGACACTCCGCAAATCTCTTTTTTTATGCCCTTGAAAGAAACAAAACAAAACAAAAGTAATATACAAGAGAATCCAGTAATCAACACTTGAACTAACTACTAGTGAAATCAAGTCAAGAACCTAGTTGTATTCCTCGGTAACGATGCCATAATTTTTAAAGTTAATACTCTAACAGTAAAGTGGTCATAGTCAAGTATAAACCTAACTAGAGGTTAGGGTCAAATCCACAGGGAATACAAGGATTAACTAGGTTGATCTATTAACAATCATTTCAAGCATCGATCACTATATTTTTTTAGAATGGGGGTGGAGAGAGGGGGTTGTGATTCAAAATGAAGAGCAAAAATAAACACTATAGTACTAATGCAAGAAAACAATCAAATTGAGGGACAACTTGGGAATTGTGTTCCCCATGATTCATTGACTTAATTACCCTAGACAACATGACTCTAATCAGGACATTGCATGTAGGATGGTAACTTAGGTTCTTCCAGCATTCTTTTGAAGGTGAAGGACGAATTTTACCATGGCATTTGGTTGGCAACCATGGTGTGCCAATTAACCATTACCCATTGTCCAAGTCAACCCTCTTATTGGCTAGGTTTGGTTAATTAAACAAGAACACATCAATCAAATCCTTTCATCTACTCCCCTTTTTCTATGCGTCACTTCCTTGGTTAGGATCGTGATAGTAGGCAGGGTTTGGTATTGGCCACCACTAAAAAACATTCAAAGTGAAGGTAAATAAACAATACATGAAAATACCCAATCAAAGAAATGCACAAAATCTAGGTTATTTCAAGTCAACTCTTCATGCTACCCACAACCCCAAGTAGTTGGTGCTTAGATACTCATGGCTAAGGCAAAATCACCAACAATGAACATAAAAGATATGGTTGAGAAATTACCCTAGAATAATGAAGAACAACACCTCTTTGATTTTGAAACCACAATATTTGCATTAATAAAATTTGAGTACAATATGATTTCAAATCCCCCAAAATGGGTCTTCAAAATGAAATACTAAAATCTACCGTAAACCCTTGAAATGTTCTCTAAGAATCTCCCTTTAAAAAACCCTATCATTATCTATTTATACTATTTATAAAAAGACCCTAAAATAAAATAGAAAATATAGTTGGCAGCAGGTACGATTCATAGTTACAAGTCGTAAGGTGACCTACAAGTTGTAGTCGAGCTTTTGTAATCAGCACTTGGCATTTTAGGCTTGACTATTGTGATTTATCGCTACGAGTCATGGTCTGATCTAAGACTCATAGTGACTTCTCGTAGTTCCTAGTTACAGTTCTTGGTCCAAATTTTGTCAACATTGTTTCAGGCTATGAGGCCCCTTTATATGACTCGTAGTGAGACATATGACTAGTAGGCTAGCCTTGTATAGTTGACCTTCACTTTGCAAATTAATAATTTTGGACATTGTTTCCTACTACGAGGGCATACTATGACTTGTAGCTTGGACTACGACTCGTATGGTGGCT
>JAOTQJ010195106.1:8954-20880 GCA_025642045.1 Solanum sejunctum
CAAATGAAAGGTTTTGCCCCTTGTTCTAAATGTTTGAGCCTTACATATATTTTTCTTTCTTAATACCTAGCTAGCCTTGAACATTATAAACCTTGATTGAGGTAAAAAGCCTAAGTTGAGAGTGGCTGCGAGAAGTGGCCCTGATTTGAGGATTAGATATTGTGTACTTCACCTCAGGCTAAAAGCCTATGTTGTGGTATATTAGAAAAAATGAGGTTAGGAGTTGGAAATAAAAGAAAGAATAGAAAGTCATGTATCAGGTGAGAGAAAAAGAGAAAAAGATGCCTTAGTATGAGTTGAAAAAATTAAAACAAGTTTGAAAATAAGGCACAAGCTAAAAAATGAAGAGCAAATACCCAGAAAGCTTGAAAATAAAGAGTAAGGGAGAACTATTTAAGAATGACTGAGTTGTTAAGGTGAAAGTGTTGAAAAACATAGTTCAAGATTGGCCTTTAGTCACTAATTGCTCAAAATGCCACACCAAAGCCCTATAAACCTACATTACAAGCCTATGAAGTCCTAAAGTGTTCTTAATCCAATCATTCAATAGTTTGGGTTGTGAGTGTATGGGCAAGATTATAGTATTGATCATCATGCATGAATCTCATTCGTGAAAGTGAGTATGCTTACAGTCCGTGGAACAACTTTGAATGCATATTGAGTGTAAAAAGGGGCTTCTTTTATATGAGGGCATTTGTATTGCATGGTTATCATTTGACTTGTTTAGTGAGTGTGAATTATTGATACTCCTTAACTTGTCATAGTTCGATTGCCAAATGCATCTATGTGATGTGGTTTGCTTAGTAGCTCCATGATCATGTTTGAAAATGTAGTATGGGTACCTGAGTTGAAATTGAGTAAGGTATACGCTAGTAGGATGATTACTATGTATTATTCATTATCTATCTAGATTGAGTTGTCGCTTGAGGACAAGTAACAATTCTAAGTTGAGGTTATTGATGTGCTGTCAAAAAAAAGCATATTTGGTGCCTTCAAAAAGGGATCTTGTGTATTCTCAATGCGACGATTATGATTTTTATGTAGTTTATGTTTATTTTTGCAAAAAATATAGGTTGGCCTGATTTTGGGGGAAAAGTAACAGATTTTGTAGAATTTGAGGATCTACGAGACCCACTACGATCATAGTGCAATCTACAAGTCGTAGGCGATGATCATAGCGATTAACAGTTTTCAAAATCAAAATTTGAGAAATTGAAGTTCAACTATACGAGTCCATGGTATGAGTTGCAGTCTTCACTACGACTCATAGAAAGGGACCTCGTAGTGATTAACAGTGTTGATTAAAATTAGACCAAGAAATTCAAGGGTAGACTATGAGAATATAATACGAGTCATATACCAGATTACAACTCATAGAGGTGGATCGTAGCAGTGAAGTTTAAAATACCAAGTGCTGACAACAAAAGTTCGATTATGACTCGTAGGTTATCCTATGAGTCGTAACAGCTGCCGATCTAGATTTTTAAATTATTTTAAGGAACATTTTGTAAATAGTATATGCTAGGATTTTTTAAAAAAAGGAGAAGATAATTACACAGATTTTAGAGAGATTTTAGAGAGAGAAGCTCTTAGAATATTATAGGGTTTTAGACTAGGGTTTTAATTTGGAGATCACTTTGGAGATTTGAAATCACTTGTAAATTAATTTCATCATTCAAACTTGTGATTCTAAGAAAGGTTTCCTTGTTCTCCATTATTCTTGGGTAATTTCTTAACTATGTTTGTGTCATTCATTGTTTGTTTTCTTGCCCAAGTGAGTAGCTAAACCCCCACAACTTGGGTGTTTTGGGAACCATGAGTAGCTAACTTAATAGCTCGAATTATTTGCACTTCTTGAGTTGTGTATTTACATTTATTATCCATTTTTCTTTATTTTGCTTGTTCTTTAATGGTGGCCAACATTAAACCCCGCCTAGTGTCATGATCCTGATCAAGATAGTGATGAATAAGACAAGGAAATGGGTGACAAAATTCGAACCAAACCCGACCAAGAAGATGTTTACTGGAATAATAGGTAACGGTTAGTTGGCACACTACGTTAGTCGGCCAAGCGCCATAGTGAAATTCAAGCTTCACCCTTTCTCAAGGGTTGAAAGAACCTAAGTTATCATACTACATGCTATGTCCCAATTTAGATTGTGTTATCCGGGGTGTTTGAGTTAGTGAATCATGGAGAACACAATTTTCCAAGTTGCTCTCCAATTTGATTGTCTCGTCACTTTGTTAGTATATTTTGGTTTCTTATAAATCATTTCAAATTCCTCTCTTTTTATTGAGAATGCAGTTAATTGATGTTTGAAATGATTGTTGGTGAACCAATGCGGTTCGACCCTAACCTATGATTAACTTTTATATTTGACAATGATCACTTTATCCTCAAAGTGAGAGGTAATGTTTGAGCATGATTAGTTCCTCCAAATGACTTTGATGGATGCTATTTCTCAATCTTTTCACTTGCCTATCCAAGATTTCTATTGGAACTTCCGCATAGGTCAAAATTCTATTCAACATTTACCATCTTTAGGGCACAATGAAATTAGGATCTCCAACACACTTCCTCAACTTGGAGCCATAGAAGATCGGATGAATCATACTCATCTCCACCATAGGCAACTCAGTTCATAGCAACTTTACCAATACTTCTCAAAACCCGGTAAGACCCTACATAACTAGGGCTTAACTTTTCTTTCTTTCCAAAATGGACTAGACCCTTTAATTGACGAAATCTTCAAGTACACCAAATCATTAAATTTAAATACAAGATCTCTTCTACTAGTGTCGGCATAGGACTTTTGGCGACTTTGAGCCATCTTCGATCTTTTTCTTATCATCCTCACTTTTTCCAAAGCTTTTATAACCAAATCCAGACCTAATAAAGCCATTTTCCCCCACTTCAAATCGTCCAACCAAGGATCTATAACGTCTACTATATCGAGCTTCAAAGGGAGCCATTTGGATGCTATAGTGATAGCTATTATTATAAGCAAACTCAATGAGTGGAAGATACTCATCCCAATTGTCGTTAAACTATAAGACACAAGCCCTAATCATATCCTCAAGAGTCTGAACAGTTCGTTTGGCTTGACCATCTATTTATGGGTGAAATGTTGTGCTAAGCTTGACTTTAGTATCAAGGCCTCTTTGGAAAGACTTGTAAAAGTTTGAAGTAAATTGAGCACCATGATCCGAGATAATAGCCAATGTAAGCCCATGCAAATTAGTCAACTCATGAATGTACAAGTTGGCATAATCTTTGGCCCTATAAATTATCACGATCAACCCAAGCCTAGGACCTGGACGTGATACGGTAAATGAAAAATCCGAAGGCAACCCAAACAAGCCTCTTAGTGTATCATTTGCACATCCTAGGTTGCAGAATATAAAACAAACATTCAACAAATAATTCTAAGGGAATAGAAGCTTATGACTCACGTTATGGGGATAGATAGGGAAAAGGAATTTGCATGAATCATATATCAAGCAAGTACAAAGGGAGGGTAAGTAGGACTCAAGCTATGGGGAAAATAGGGACTTAGGACTTTCCTCACTTTCCATTATTATCAATAGCCTTGTCTTTTCATTGTATTTCTAGAGGATATTTTTGTAAAAAAATATAATATTTTTAAAAACTATACAATGCATGTTTTTTAGTTTAACAAACCAAACACTGCTAAGAAATAATCCCACAATTAATATAAGTATAACTAATCTCAAATATTACTAATGTAATCATTGTTAATGCACTATTTTCAATACTAAGAGAAGTATCCTACAAAATAATTATTAGGGTTTATTTGATATGAGGATTTAAAAAATAATTAATCTTAAAGTTAATTTTAAGATAAGTTTGTTTCATATTTGATTGAAATAAAATTACAAACAACTTATTTTGGTATTGTAATATTATTGCTATCTCATATTAAGGGGGTGTTTAGTGTGATGGAAAGAGAAGTTAATTTCAGAACAATTTTTGAGTACCCTTTAATCCATTGTTTGATTGCAAAGCTTGAGATAACTTATCCTAGGATTAACAATTAATCCTAGGATAAGCTATCCCTCCTCTGGGTGGAATAGTAATCCTAGGATAATTTATCCTGGGATAGAGTAAATAAAATAACAAAAATACACCACTTAAACTCTCCCTTATATACCACTTTTACATTCACATATATTAACACAATTTTTAAGAATTTTTATAATAATACTCACAACCTTAATTAATTTTTTTTTATAATAATAATTTTTTATAAAAGAATTTATATTTTATGATATAATTTATATTTATGAATATATTATACATTGAATTTATTTGCCTAATACTTATGTTTATTTATATTTTGATTTCTCATAAAATACTTATTTCACTACTAAATTACATATTTTGATTAAATAGTTTATTACTTACAAATTTTACTTATATATCAATTAAAATGTACATGACTTTAAAATGTAAACAATTCTAATAATAAAATTTCTTTTACTTTAATAAACTTAAAATTGTGATGAAAGTATAAAATAATACAAAAAAGAAAACAGGGGAGAAGAGAGAAGATTTCTTATTGCTCTTTAATAATATTCAGATGTGTATTATAATGGAGGAAATCCTTATATTTATAGGGGAAAAACTGACATGGTTTTCAAGTAAGAAACTAAATTGGTATTCAAATAGGATTTTCAACTCTTAAAGGAATCCATATAATAGACATTCACCATAAATAGAATATGTTTATAACACTCTCCCTTGAATGTGTATTTGCTAGATTATGTGCCTTGCTAAAACCTCACTAGATAAAATCCTGTGAGAAAATTTTCTAGTGAAGTAAAAAGTGTACACATATCTAATAATACGCATTTTGGATGCCTCATTAAAAATCTTACAAGGAAAATTCAATGGAACAAAAAAATTATGAGAAAAAAGAGTACATCATATATTAACTCCCACTAATCAGAATATTAATCCAAGGACTTGAATCTTCACATCCCATCTTGTGTACCATCTTCTTAAAAGTTGCTATTGGTAGAGACTTGGTGAATAAACCAGCTACATCGTCACTCGAATTAATCTGTTGCACATTTATATCACCATTCTTTTGGAGCTAATGTGTGTAGAAAAGCTTTCGCTAAATGTGTTTTGTTCTATCTCTTTTCATGGATCGTCCCTTTTATAATCAAAGAGTTTTGCAAGTTTTTCACTTCAACTTCTTTAAGCAAACAATATATTGCCTTTTGAAAACTCTTCAAGAGTTTCAATTCAAGTTATCAACTTGCATAACAATATGAAATGTTCTTGATTAATTTAACTAATATGAGGATTATGAACAAATTTTTCAAAAACTTGTATATGCTTTATGCATTTTAAATCCTTCAAATACTTTCAATCTTTCATATCAATTTTGTCTAGTGACAATATTCAATATTAAATGTATGACATTTTCTAGTGTCTAGATTTCAAGTCAAATAAGTTTTAGGCTACCAATATACACCATTCCACTTGATAGTTAGAGCATGCTTTAATATACCATAGGATTTAGATCCTCATAATCTTTTACAATATTATCCTATATTGTAACAAAGATATCATTGACAAAATATTTTGTTTATCAATTTGCAATGTGTCATAACTTGTTGAGATCTCATCACTTCATTATTTTTAGGTAGCTACCCCTCTCATGAAGTTTCATGAAGTGTTATGTCATAAGCTCTTCATGAGCACATTGCTTTTTATTATAACCATTTTGGATTATTTGCTCCTTTTCAAGAATTATCTTATTTGGGATCAATCGCATATTTTCATGCATGTGATAGACTTTGTACTTCAGGGACATTCAATAAGAGCATTTCAATTCTTAGTTTATTATTATTTCCCCCTTATGCTAGGCGAACTACATATATTCCAATCTTTATTGGAGAATTCATTTTTTATGCGTCATGGTATATTTATTAATTATATATCACATATCAAAATTATTAAATGAAAATTATATTATCCATGACAATAAATCAATTGAGAAAAATTTGATCAAAATGTATTAGCCTGATACATATTTTATCTATAATTTATCATATTTCAGATCATGAAATTATGTTCTCATAAAGAATGATCTATCATTTATCTAAGGCATTTAGTGTCAATCAACTTGGATATTTATCAATGTTATCAAGATGAATTGTCTTGATTACGTATTCTGAAAGTTGTGCTCTTAACTCAGTTATCTTGTACAAACAATTTTATGAATGTCAAACTTCAGGTTGACGATTAATGCACATGTGATTATTCTATAGATGCATCAATTTCATATATTATAAGATGGTAAACGGGTGCATATTCACCTTTCATACTTTTAGAATTTAGGAAATTCAATTCCAACATTAGTTGATGCAATCAACTTATCATGAGAACAAACAATCTTGAAGGATCTTTTATTTCTTCAATATATGTCTAATGAGTAAACTTCAAGTTTACTATGACCTTTTACTATTGTAAATTACTGATTTATTATTACATGAATAAATTTTAGATTTCTTACTCGGAGAGTAAATTTTAATTTTATTTCTTTTCAACTACTCTACTTCTCATAGAGGTGAGCCATGATCCTTTTTTAATTCTATAAATGCAATTGGCATTTGATTTGCAATTTTTGCATGTAAATATTTTTTTTTACTTCTTGCTCAAAAGTAGAAGCATATGGATCAAGATGAGACAATGATGAATTTTTTTATAGAATTTCTATTTTGATATCATTATATTCTCCACCTAATTTTGGAAAAAATATCTCATCAAATTGACAATCTGCAAATCGAGTATTGAACATATCTCCAGTTAATGGTTCAAGATAACGTATAATGAAAGGTGATTCAAATCCAACATATATTCCTAATCTTCTTTGGGATCCCATTTTTATGTGATGTGATAGCGCCACAGGCACATATATAACACATCCAAAAATTCTTAAATGGGATATAAAAGGTTCTTGACCAAAAACTAGTTGCAATGGAGAATGCTTATGATAATTCGGTCTGAGAAGAATAAGTGTTACAACATGCAAAATTGTATGTCCCCATACAAAAATGGGCAATCTAGTTTTCATAAGCAATGATCTTACTATCAATTGCAAGTGTTTAATTTATGATTCAACAAGGCCATTTTGAGTATGAACATGAGCAACAAGATGTTCAACTCTTATCCCAATGGATAAACAATAGTCATTAAATGCTTGGATGAAAACTTTATAGCATTATCAAGGCGAATGGACTTAATTTGATTATCAAGAAATTGTGCCCATAATCATATTATTTGTGCCAATAATTTTGCAAATGCCAAATTACGATATGACAATGGGCACACATGAGACCATCTAGATGAAACATCTATTAGGATCATAAAATATATAAATGTCCCACTATAGATGGGTAAATAGGTCCACAAATATCTCCATGTATATATTTTAGAAATGCAGGAAACTCAATTCCAACTTTTGTTGGTGATGGTCTCACAATCAACTTGCCTTGATAATAAGCAGTACAAGAAAGTTCACCACTTAAAAGAATCTTTAGGTTCTTTAATGGATGTCCATTTGAATTTTCTATAATTTGTTTCACAATTATAGATCTAGGATGTCCCAGACAATCATGCCAAAGTACAAAAGTATTGAAATCAATAACATTTTGATTTATGATAAAATGTGCCTCAATTGCACTAATTCTTATCCAATACAAACCAGATGATAAAGAAGGAAACTTTTCTATAGCACATCTTCCTAGAGATATTCTTGGTGATACCAAGATGTTTAATACTCATTCATCCATTGTCTGGATATGATAATCATTTGCATGAATATCTTTAAAACTCAACAATTTTTTATGAAATTTTGGAAAAAATATAATATTATTTATGATGAGTTTAGTTCCCTGGGCAAAATTATAATGGCTCTTTTGAAGCCCTCAATCATAATAGTACTACCAGAAATTGTAGAAACATTTATTTTACCATATTTAAATGACAAAAAGTTCTTATTCTTCAAATCATTACCAAAAGTTCTTATTCTTCATG
Organism: Solanum sejunctum; assembly: GCA_025642045.1. Classification (NCBI taxonomy): domain Eukaryota; kingdom Viridiplantae; phylum Streptophyta; class Magnoliopsida; order Solanales; family Solanaceae; genus Solanum; species Solanum sejunctum. The sequence continues at coordinate 17,026 of JAOTQJ010195106.1, forward strand.
AATGAAACACAATCACTTTAGCATATCAATTTATGATAGCTTAGTACCCCATTCTATATTCACGTGCATTATTCAATCACTTGTCTTCTTTCAAACATTATGCACTGCTATCACATTCACTTTAGAAAATGGAGCATTTTAATAGAATATATTTTATGACTTCTCACCAAAAGTATATTATTTTGCTTTTAGTCATTATTATATCATCAATATGGTGCATTAGGACTTGAATCCACCATCTTATCCATATAAAGACACCTTACGCCATAAATTGATGGGGCTTGAACCCTACATCTTTAACTATGAGATATTCAAATTTTTAAAATTTCATCAAGATGATGACAGAAGAATATTATCACTTTAGCACAGCCTTGTTTTGATGATTTATTTTTACTCTTAGTGGTGTCTGCAAGACACATAGCATCTAACACTCATGAAGGATAATTCTTGCCAAAATTATGAAGGCAACAAACTCAAGTTTCTTAAGGTTAGTCATATCACTAAATATGAAATAAATAAATAAATAAATAAACAATATATTAGCCTTGAAACTTAACCTTATTCTTTAGGACGGTAGAATCTCATGCTGACAACGTGTTATGAAAGTATAAAATAATACAAAGAAGAAAGTAGGGAAGAAGAGAGAAGATTTTTTATTGCTCTTTAATAATATTCAGCTGTGTATTACAATGAATGAAATCCTTATATTTATAGGGGAGAAACTGACTTGATCTCCAAGTATAAAACTGAATTGGTATTAAAGTAGGATTTCTATCTCTTAAAGGAATCCACATAATAGATATTCATTATAAATAGAATATGTTTATAACAAAAATGAAATTTTTTAAAGCTAAATAGGATGAAAGTTTTATTTTTAAGTTAAATAAGAGCAATATCTTTTTAAAATCAAATAGGCGGAATGGTCAAATAAGCCCTTGTACTTGTAGTCGAATCTATTCTGGACCCTCCTACATAATTCTTTACCATCTAAACTCCTCAACCCATATCAAATAGTATATTTTAAACCCAACTTTTGACATGGCATCTCATGTGGCAAATGCAAGCAAGCAGACTGCGAAACACATGCCATTAGAGCGTAAAACACTAGTAAGAGTCAAAATTAGATTTTCAAAGACCTCATCTTCTTTCTTCTCTCCATATTCTCTTCAAAACACCATTGTTCGACAAATTTCTTCTACTTCTCCTTCTTCACGAGCTTTTCTGCTCCATCAAAAGAATTTTTTTTTGTTCGTTCTATTCTTCTCTTCTCTTTTCCTAGTCATGCATTTTAATTTCTTCACTTTGTTGAGCAAGGAGGACAAGAAAGACAATAAAAACCTCTTCTCCATTGATGCCAACAAATTACCAATAAAATATCTTAATATATTTTAACATTTGTACACAATTTTACACAACACATGCTACCTAATTTCACAAAGACATTTAACAATTACTTATACCAATCAAAATTATTAAATCTGTCACTTTACAATGTGTAGCACAATTTCATTTCTAATTTGAAGAAACAGAGAAAGTGCAAAAAACAAAAAAAAAAAGAAAAAGAGAAGAAGAAATTGGAGAAACAAAAGATGCAAGGGAGTATTTTTTTTGTTTTTTTTCAACTATCATAATGCAAAATCATCTATTGGTCGGAAGATACTATAACACAACGAATGAATATCCAAAATAACCAAAAGTTCTAACATTGCAACATAAGAGAAGGAAAAAAAAAGAAGAAGTTCTTGGTGATTTCACAGGCAATCTTTTTGCACTCTTTGAACTTGCAGTAGGTCTTCTTTATCTCAGGAACGTTCATCATTTTCGCAAGTCAAGAGTCAGACAAAAATAATAGAGAGCACAGTCGCTATTCAGTTAGTGCCGATCAGATCCAGTAGAGTTTCAATTAGGGAAGGGGAGAAAGAGAGAAATGGGGGATTAAGTGGGGAAGAATGAGAAAGGTAATGGTAGAACGAGAAACAAACTTTTGGAATCTCCTTCAGACTCTTTTTTTGTTTTAATTTCTGATATGGCTTGCTTAGTCTTTAGTTTTTAAGGACATGTACGCATTTGTGCAACATGCATAACAGTTATGTCAAAAGTTGGGTTTAAAAGCTAGCGTTTGATATGAGTTGAGGGATTTAGATGCCAACGAATTAAGTAGGAGGATTCGAATACAATCGGCTAGAAGTACAAGGGCTTATTTGACCATTCCGCCAATCAAATAAGATGAAAAAGTTAAGTAAGATGAGTTTACTTTTTAAAACATACAACAAAATCATGAAAATGTACACATAAAAATATTTAAATTAAATTAAAAAAAAATATTTTTAAAAATGAATAGCTAAAATTTACAAAGAGAATATCTAAATAAGATGGAGAATATTTTTATAAATAAATAATCTATTCTTAATAAATATGCAATAAATATAATTTTAAATATGACAAATCAAATAAGTAAAAAAAATTAATCTCACCATAATTTCTTTCTCCTAACTTGTCCCTACATAAATATTATAATAAGATTTACTAAAATGACAAATATTAGATAATTATTATGGGTTGTAACATTGCATAATATTAATTGCGGATTTTAATAATTCAATTACAAGTTATAAGACATATATACATCATATCCAATATCAATTACATATTCAAATATATATCCTAACAGATTTTGAGTATATAATTAGTATGAAATGAGTATAATGATATCTGTTATAACTTATAATTAAATTATTAAAATTTATAATTACTAAAACTTATAATTCATTATCTATATTAGAACTCATAATAACATACTTAATATTTATCATTTATCAAAATCATTCTAAATTATGTCCAAATCAAACAATCCATAACTATTCAAAAATAGTAATCATAAAATAATTAATTTTGGCAGTATGTAGTGGACCCAACTCCTATCCGTGGACTTGAGGAATTTAATAAAGTTATCCTTTTCATGTGCGCAAGTGGACCCACCTATTCCTATCTGCCAGAATGATTAGACCATTCAGTGGACCCCAAACGTCCACGAGATGCAAATTAAAGTAAAACTTTTTTTCTCTCAAAATCCATGCAACTTAAAAATTTGCGGTCCATTTCATCACTTGAGATAAAATTATGATATAAACTCATATATAATGAATTTAATGTTTTATTTGATTATATAATTTAATTTTATAAATTATATTTTTTATCACAAGTATAAAAACTATTAAAAAAATTTTATTCTTTATAAAATTTTATTAAATAAGTAAAATTTATAATGAAAGAATGATACACTATCATAAGATTATTCTAAAAAATTATAGTGTGAATTGGATATAATAATATATTAAATCATTTGTTGATCAATATTATATTAACTATACCATCAAATATCTGTTTTATGGATATTTTATTATTCTTTTGATATTCTTTTAAAAAATTATTTATGGCAAGAATAGAAGTTGATTTTAGCTTAGACAAAATTTGAATGCTCAAATGGTATTCACTATGAATAACTAATAATATTTTTGAGTTTTAATTTCTTTGTGGACCTGATAGGTAGGTTAAAAAAGTTAAAATGAATTAATACATTTAATCAAAGAAAAGTGTCATGTAAATATTACATAAAAAATTGAAGGTGAGAAATGATGATTTAGCACAATAGGAATAATAATATGTTAAAAAATATAACGAATGAAGATAATTATGATTATATTTTATTTTTAATATAATAAATGAGGAAAAGTGGAGGATGATTAAAAAGGAATAATATTTTTTTATCTCATTTTATGTGATAATATTTTTTTATTTATTTAAAAAAATATTATTTTATTTTAATTAAAAATAATTTATTTTTTAATTTTTTAT
>JAOTQJ010195117.1:0-20878 GCA_025642045.1 Solanum sejunctum
AGTTATAGGGTGCCAAATGCTTTTCAAAAATTGATTTGAGATTAGGTTATCACCAAGTGAGGGTGAAGGAGAAAGATGTACCCAAGACAGCTTTCAAAACACACTATAGTTACTTTGAATTTCTTGTTATGTCATTTGGGCTAATGAATGCACCAGAAGTTTTTATGGATCTAATGAACAGGGTGGTTAAGCCATTCTTCGATGTGTTCATGATAGTGTAATACATGACATTTTGGTATATTCAAGATCAGAAGAGGATCACGCAAATCACTTACAATAGGTGCTATAGGTTCTTCGTGATCGACAATTGTATGCCAAGTATTCTAAATGTGAATTTTGGATAAAAATAGTGGTATTCTTGGGTCATATTATGTCTGATGAAGGAATAAGGGTAAATTCACAAAAGATAGAGGTAATGAAAGATTGGTCAAGACCAACGACACCCACAAAAGTTCGGAGCTTTCTAGGTTTGGCAGGTTATTACAAGAGATTTGTTGAAGGTTTTTCTTATATTTCTACACCTCTATTAAAATTGATATATAAGGCAATCAAGTTCCAATGGAATGATGCATGTTAAAGGATCTTCCAGGAGTTGAAAAATAAGCTAACTTCAGCACCTGTGCTAGTACTTCCAGAAGACACCGAGGGGTATGCAGTGTATTGCGGTGCCTCAGGAGTTGACTTAGGGTGTGTACTGACATAATATTGTAAGGTAATTGCTTATGCATCTAGATAGATACGACCACATAAGAAAAACCACCCAACTCATGATCTTGAGTTAGCAGCAGTTGTAGTTGCTTTGAAAATATGATGCCACTATTTGTATAGGGTTCACGTTGACATATATACTGATCATAAGAGCCTACAATACATCTTTAAGTAGAAAGACCTAAACTTAAGACAGTGAAGATGGCTAGAGCTAATAAAGGATTTTGATATTGATATTGATATACTATACCATCCGGGGAAGGCAAATGTGGTAGCCGATGCTCTGAGTCGTAAGACAATCATAACTACTAGTTATCAAGCTGGGATAAGTCAAGGAGTGGCTAAGGATCTATGTCAGCTAGTCAGTTTAGGAGTTAACCTTCTTGAAACTCCAAAGGAAGGGGGTTTTGTACATAATGCAACAACGTCTTCATTAGTAATGGAGGTGAAAGAAAAACAGTTCAAGGATCTTGTTCTATGATAACTTAAGGAAAAAGCGAGTTAGTGTATGATAAAGGCCTTTAACCTTACACAAAATGAAGTACTTTATTGCCAAAATAGATTATGTGTGCCTGATATTAATGGATTAAGAAAGCAAATAATGGAAAAAACCCATCATTCTCGATATTCCATTTATCCAGGATCAACTAAGATGTAGCATGACCTAAAGGGAATGTTTTGGTGGGGAGGCATGAAAAAATACCTTGCAAAATTTGTGGCTCAATGTCCAAATTGCCAACAAGTGAAAATAGAACACCAAAAGCCAGGAGATTATATGCATTGTATAAAACTTCCAATATGGAAGTGGGATATGATCAATATGGATTTTGTTACAGGTTTTCCTCGCTCATTTCAAAAGTTTGACTCCATATGGGTGATAGTTGATAGACTCACAAAGTCAACACACTTCTTGCCAATTAGGAGTGATTATATAGCTGAATAATATGCCAAGCTATACCTTAAAGAGATAGTCAGGCTACATGGAGTTCCAGTCTCCATTATATCTGACCGAGGAGCTCAATTCACTATAAAGTTTTGGAAGTCCTTCCAAAGGAGTTTAGGGAAACAAGTGAATTTGAGTACAGTATTCCACCATCAAATACATATTCAAGAAGAATGCATTATTCAGATACTTGAAGATATGTTGCGAGCTTATGCATTGGACTTTAAATGTAGTTGGGTGGACCATTTGCCACTCATTGAATTTGCCTATAATAATAGCTACCACGCGAGTATCACGATGGAACCTTATGAAGCTTTGTATGAGAGAAAATTTAGGTTGCCATTTAGATGATTTGAAATGGGTGAAACCCCTTTCTTGGGCCAGATCTAATACAACAATCCATGGAAAAAGTTAAGCAATAGAGTAATGGCTAAAAATAGCCCAGAGTCATCACAAATCATATATGGATGCTAGAAGGAGAGAACTGGAATTCTCAGTAGGGTATTGGGTATTTTTAAAGGTATCTCCAATGAAAGAGATTATGAGATTTGATAAGAAAGGAAAACTGAGCCCATGTTACATAGGGCCATATCAGATTATTAAGAGGTTCGGGTAGGTTGCATATAAACTAAAGCTACCCCAAGAGCTTCAATGGTTCATCCAATTTTTCATGTCTCAATGCTTCGAAAATACATAGGTGACCCATCTCGTATCACTCCTATTAAGGATGTACAGGTTAAAGAAGATCTCATCTATGAAAACTTACCTATTGATATTCTAAATCATCAAGTTAAGAAGCTAAGGAACAAAGAAATAACTTCAGTAAAAGTACTTTGGAGAAAATAGCAAGTAGAAGAAATAACATAGGAGGTCGACAACGCGATGAAATCAAAATACCCTTACTTATTTGAAGCTAAAAAGGAAGTCCAACATGCAGAATTGGGGACGCTAATACGTACGTGTGATTGAATACTTAATGTGTTGTCAAAAGTTTGTATAAGTAAAGGTTTAAACTTGGATAAGCTATCCAGTTGTGCTAACATTCGAGGACGAATGTTCCTTAGGGTGGAGGATGTAACACCCCACATCTTACAATACTAGTACAATTCAAATGAAACATGATAATAGTTTGGTCAAATTAGCACCCATTTTTAAAAGTGCTCAAATATCATGTTATAAGGGGATATGTGCGTCTAACGCTTAAGAGGGTCAAGTGTATACATGTTTTCTGTCAAATTGATGAGATCACGACCTTAAATTAAGTAAGAGAATTGAGGTGCTTGTAGGACTTAAGAAGTTAGCAGGTGATTCACCTACTTGCTTAGCTTAAATATGCTAGCTAAACGGAGACGAGGTTTGTTATCGAATTTGGCCAAATTTGATTATGAATAAAGTCCGTGTCAAGGGTCAAACTTTAGCCCATGTTTTACTATAATAAATGGACTTTAATTTCATCCCAAGAAGAATATAAAAAGCGCCCAAGTACATCACAACCCACTTGGCTAATTGGGCTCAAACTAAGTGAAGAGAAAGTTGGAAAATGGTCAGCCCAAGTCCATCAACGTTAGACCGAATTAGGCCCAAGTGTAAGGGATAAGCTGCCACATAACCAGATTAATAATATGTGATATTAGGTGGTCAAAAGTCGATGAGTAAGTCGGCCAAAAGACCCTTTATAAAGGGCTCAAAATAGCCCTTAAGTCATTTCACTTTGGAGAAAAAATTCAGCTTCCGAAAGACTTTTCTTTCTCTCTTTACTTAACTTTACGAAGCAGCTAACACAACCCACTAGGGTTCTTGAAGGAAACCTGAATCTTGAAAGCAAAGGTAAGTGATCATAGTTATGTATATAGTATCATTTCTTTATGAAAAACAAGAAGTATATGCTAGTATGTTGTGCTAGAAATTTTGGACAGCTTGTATTCTAAGGATTGTTGTACACTTTTCTTGTTAATTAAGAGGCTTTTATCTTCTTGGTTGGTTGTATTATGAATTAATACATATGTATTTAACAAAGGTTGGTTTTATAGTAATATAATCAGGCTGTTTCACCACTTTTACAGTCCACAAAAGTGAGTCCTTATATGATATCACAATTATGTTCTTAGTATAAACTTGTGGGCTGTTGGATGGAAGGATATTGCCTCACGTCCTTAATGACTAATATGTTACTATTCCGAGACTGGTTCAAAGCTATTTTTATGTATAGATATGTTGATAACAATTTGGTTAAATTTGGAATGGCTTTGGTATTGTCGATGTCAAAATGGGGCAACGTTATGCTGTCCATTTGTAGGTTGTGTAGAATTCTTATGTATTGTTCTTTGTGGGTTGTTGTAAGACTGTTATGTCAATAAAAAAGGTTGCGCGTGATTTGTATATGATAATGAGTATTAGAAAATACAATTAGGGGCGAAAAGGTTGAAAGAATATGCTCGGGTTTATAAATACCCGCTTGCTGACTGTGTGTTGTTTTTTTATGTGATTAGGCTGCCAAGGTGTATATATTGGCTATTAATGCTAGTTTTATCACCTATTATGTTGTAGATAAATATTTGGAGTAAGGGAAGGTTATCTAGAGATAGTAAAAAGGTCATACAACAAGTTATGTAAGACTACTTTATTCCGTATTATTTGGCATGAAGCATAGATCCCTCCTTGGCATATAAAGGTACTTGCTAACTCTGGCACAACTACTAACTATGTCTCTACTCTTAGACATGTTCATATGCTCCCATACATAGTCACCTTCAAATCTGCATACATACATTGATACCAAGTTACATGGGTTCTTTTTTCCAAATAAAGTTCACAAGTTATTTCATCTCATATGTATTTAATTATTTATGTAACATACTTTTTTCATTATCATATTGTCTTGTATGATTATCTACATGTCACATGTTATATCTAAAGTCCTGCAGATCCAATATTTTGACCACCGAAAGAATCATCTCAAAGGTAATTAAAAGATAAAGTATATTGTTTATTGGGTGGAAGCCCGAGGGGTGGAAGAATCACCTAGCCAGAGATGATCCTATCACGGGTGGTAGCCCGAGGAGTTAAGGAATAACCTAGCCAGGGATGATCCTGATATAGTTTTACCACTGACAAGCTGGTTATTTATATTACATATTGTACACAGATTATATAGTAAAGGTAAAGTAATATAAAGAACATAAAGTAAATGATCCCAAAATATAACCAAAGGTGGTCTCTTATCGTACACTAGTGCATAGTTTCATTTGAGTTGTTACTTCATATATAGTAGTTCCTTCCTTATATATTCAGTACATTATCTCATATTAACGTCCCTTATGGGGTACCTGCATTTCGTGCTGCAGGTACAGGTGCTAGTAGATCTCCCCAGTAAGAGTATAGGACATCCATTGCTAATACCAAGATCCAGGTTGCTTCGACGCTTTGTTTGTGTCTAGAGTGTTTGTATTGTATAGTTAGTCGAGGCAGGGCCTCTCTTGACCCTTACCAGACACCTTTCCTTATCTAGTGGTTTGTATACTATGTAAATTAAAGAGTGGTCATGTCTCGTACTTTAACCACCGTGGCTCCAATGGCCTAATCATATGCATTTTCTTTTTGCTTGTTATCACTATTTATTTTTTTTAAGGCATGTAAAATGTAGAAATACCTTATAATATGTATAGAAAACACATAGATACATGTTGGTTCTCCTAGGCCTTACCAGCAACGGGTGTCAGTCCGTCCTAACGGGACTTTGGGCGTGATAATATTGCATTAGGTCTTGCTTTGTGGCTTGTTGGATTTGATGTGGTGGATTTTGATGTTGTACTTGGTATGGAAAATCTTCATGCATATTGTGTCTCCATGGCTGGTGGGACCCATAGAGTTAGAATCTGACTCCCTAGTGAACCCATATTTGAGAGGGAGGTTGTCTAGTGATAGCAATGGAGGTAGGTCATTCTTGACTTAAGGTACAATTGGTCTCTAAGGGGTTGTATTTTTCATCTTGTGAGGACTAAAGGTGTTGAATCTAAGTTTGTTGGTTATATATTTTTCGTTGGTGATGGATAAGGCCTTGAATGTTCTTTTTCGATGTTTGAAGTTGTGGTAGTGTCGTTTAGTTGACTAGAACACCAGTTATGACTATAAGTCTCATGAGTAAGATCTCTAGTCCTTATTCTAATAGGTTTACGATGGTTTTGGTGATGATATTGTGGTGCGCTCCTTAATGAGGTAGTGCATGTGAATTTGAGGGTAGTAGTACGAGTTCAAGGAAAAAGGTTGGGTGCTAAGTGGGTGAGATGGTAATTTTGGTGGTAAGAGGTTTCCTTACTAGGTTGTGTAGTGCCGAGTGGTGGTATTCAGGTGGACTTTAGTAAGACAAAGGTGATTAGAGCGTAGCTTAGACCTTTGACTTGACAGGACATTAGAAGCCTCTTGGGTTAGTGGGCTATTGCCAGGGACTGTGAGTAGATTCTCTTCTATTGTTACTCCTATAACTTAGTTGACCCTAGGTAAAGCCATATTATGATAGGCATTTTGAGTAGGGTGATTTAATAAGTCTGGGAGTTGTTGTTTCTTATGTTATCCCTTGGTGCTAGTAGGATTCACGTGTATATGGATTTCATTCATAGGTTCCTTTCACCCATGAACCCCAATTTCCTTTTTATAAAAATTGTATGATTTCAAGATGTGTTTCTTATGGATATCTATTATTATGAAATATGAGTATGGAATATGTTGGGGTTTTGTCAAAAATTGTTGATTACGCATGAATATCTATTTTGAGCTTATACTTTGAGATAATATTTGTCTATTGAGACTTTACATGATTCAAGCTATGAAATCTATGAACAATTATGAAGTTTTGATATGATTTACAAGTTACCCATGATGGGGTTTTACCATGATGTTGGTGGGCTGATTTACATGATTTTAAGATGTATTGATTTCACTATTTCATGATCTATACTCTTGCATTTTGCATGATTTGAACTTGTCCTCATATGTGCCCACCAAGTGTTTGATGAAATGCCAAGTTAAGAATTCTCAAGATATGTGCATATTTTACAAGTCAAGTGACTTCATAATGAATATAGGCTATCAAGTATGTTATGAATTCATGAAATTATCTATGATTATGCAAGTATGCAGTTAAGCCTTTTTTAAAAATTTATTTTCAAGAAAACCTACATGGATTTTTACTTATTGTAATTTGGGATTTAAATATTATGATTCCTAAAATTCTATTGATGCATGGGTAGTGTTTATTTGATGATTTTAATGTGACTTAAACCATTATATGGGGATTTACTTTGGGTTTATGAAGCTATAAGTATGTATGCTCCTTTTTGAATGATTTATGCATGAGAGATTACACTATGGATTTGAATATGGAACAAATTATGTTTTCACTTAAACTTTGTAATATAAATGTTCATTTTAAATGGAGTCTTAATTGCCTGTGTTATTTCCTCATTGTTCATATCAAATGAGTTCATGTACATGGATTATTTTGAAAAAACTTATGTTAGGGTAGACCCAGTTTCATTTTATGATATAATTTTGATAAAAGATTGGTTATGACAATATTGTGATCATATATATGCTTTTGGTTTCGACTCTTTAACCATTTTAGGTACTTGCACCATTTTGTGTATGAATCGGCTATTCCTATGCCTGAGTATTATGACTATAAAATTATGATTTTGGCATTTGAGCCTAAGTATGAATTATTACGAATGGTATTTGGCTTATATGCCCAATTGTGCATTGAAATTATTTGGAAAAAATGACTATTGCCTCTTTGAAAGTATGTACATGCATATTATAAGTATTCTTTTGGGATGACGACTTAGCTTGTGGTGTTAGGGATCTTAGGATAGTTTGGGCTACTTGCATAATATGTTTTCAATAAGTATAGAACTCGTAAGATTGTAATAAGATGGTTGATCTATGTGGTCAATTACAAAGGGTTAGTCGCTTCACTAAGATTGATCTTTTGGTGAGCTTTTTCTGTAAGTGAGCATTATTAGTATCGGTGGAGTTGGTCGGTTGATGTATACATTGGCTATAGTTATGAGTCTTTAGAATAGGGTCTTAAAATCCTACCTTGGTATGTTTGTGGTGGGTTCTAGTGATGAGATATTGATTTATTTAGAGCTTGTGAATCATTTGGGGGATTAGTTCCTAAATATGACAGGTGTGAGTTGAGAATAGCAAGAAGGTTATAAGAACTCCTTAGGGATTATGGTATGAGCATATATTGGTTTTTTCGATAAGGCTTATGTGGCAATCGGTGCTCTAGATAGCCTAGCATATGAGGATAGTGGTGGCCACATGGAGATATGTGGGATCCATTGGTGGTTAGATTGGAAGTTAAGTTGAGGGAAGTTGAGTATGGTGGTGTAGCATTCTTGATGGTTCCAAATCATTTCGGGTTACTAGGTCTAGATTAGATAAGGCCTTGATTCCATCTAATTAGAGTTGGAAATTTTGGGTGAGAAGATGATAGAGTGGGGATTGTGGAGATGGTGGTCCATGATACCAAGTGGGTTAGATGAGTTTAAGGTTGAAAATTGAGTTGAGGATTACGAGTCCTTATAGAGTGTAAAGGAGGTTGAAAGATTGCATAAGTTTGGGAATTGCCTATGGGTGTAGATATGGTTTGTCCGAATCTTTATGCTTTTAGGTGGATGTGATGTATTAGTGTCTCTAGTGTTATAGAACAATTTGAGGTTGTGGGTGTTAAGTAGGGTAAGTTGGCTTAAGAGAAGGTCCCGGTGGGGTTTTTGGATGGATTACTAGAGAAGTTGATTGATAATGATGTAGTGTCCTTCAAGGCCCTTTGGGAAGAGTCGTCTATTCGTATGTGTCTCTCGAGGAGCCAGATCGGGCATGGAGGAGCAATATACATATCTCATTCATTCTATTCAAGCTTATGATAACACGACAAGTCCCTTTTATAATTTCAAGTCTTGCATTTCAACCCCTATGCCATTCATATGCATTTATGTTTAAGTTGGCAAGTTTATGATGATTTTAAAATTATGTTGAGGTTTCGAAAATGGCATTTTAAATGTGAGGTTATATTCTTGTTGGGGCTTATTTCTTCATGATTATTCTTGTCTTGTATGTCTCTACTATATTCACGGATGAATGTTCTCAAAGAGGAGATATTGAAATAACACCTAAAAATGCCCAAAAACGTGCCTCGGAAGTGATCGGAATCTTGTTTTCCATATATCTAAAAATCAATTTGTTATTTCAAAAATTCAACTTCATATTCTTGTTTAAGGGGTCCAATTGAGTGAAAATTAAGTCTAACCCAAATTTTAGAGTAACCGTATCAAAATTCAAAAATCACAAAGAATGCTATTTAGGAGGGTCAAATTTGAAGTGGCATAGCTCTTAGCACCCAAAGAACTGAGTGGCCCATGACCTACCAACTTAAAGCCCTTTGAATCAGCTTTCCAATCATTCCAAGTTTGGATGAAGGATTTATGCCCATTTTTGTAAAACTCGTTTGTGTAGAAAATACAAATTTCTAGTGAGCATCCGCGTCACCTCCGCGACGCGAACCTGTGCTATTTTGGCCCTGTTTTTTTATTTTTGTCTGACAATTTCAAGTCTTGGATCCAAGGGTTCCCATACGTTTCTTTTTACTATACTTAGTCTTATTTTACCCTCATATAATCCTCAATATTACCCAATATTCTCTCAAACACTTAGACTTATTTTTAGCCCTAAATTCAAGTCTCAAACTCAAGACCAATCTCAACGATTTCTTCAAGGATCTCACTCAAGCTTCAAATCTCCATTAAAGTCTTCTTCAAGAACTTCACAAAAGCTAAGGTATGTGGTGTTGCATCATTGGTTCATTCCAACCATTGTTCCTAAACCCTCTTTTAATTAATATTGCATGATTTAAAGTTGATGTTACATGTGAGTCTGGTATATTGAGAAATTTACTGCATAGTGATTTTAGTTCATGAAAGTATGGTGGTTTTAGCATGTTTTTGAGCTTCAAATCTTGGATCTAATGTTGTAATTGATGAAGGGATTTGATGTGGATGTCTTGGGGGTGTTGCAAGGTGTTGAGAAAGGTTTTACCACTGATTTTCTTGCATGATTTCATCTCTAAATTGCATGGTCTTTTACCCCGATTATACATCCGCCAAGTATTTGATAAAATATCAGGCTAGGGTTTTTGAGGTATTGAAGGTCCAATATATATCTTATAAGTTAAATAGTGTTATGATGATTATATAATGATGTGATGATGATGGAATGATGATGAAAGAATGGTATGCACATAATTTATAATGATGAGAGGAAATGTGGGTATATGATGACCTTATGATGATGAAAGGACGTTGTACATGTGTTGAATTCATGAAAAATAGCTATGTTGTTGCAAGTTGGTTGCCTTGTTGAGAGGGTACCAAGCCTCAACCACCTTGTTGATAGTGTGCCAAGTCTAAATAACCTTATCGAGGGGGTGTCAAGCCTCAGATGCCTTGTTGAGAGGGTACCAAATCTTAATCACCTTGACGAGAGGGTGTCAAGTCTCGGTTGCCTTGTTGAGGGGGTACCAAGCCTTAACCACCTTGTTGAGAGGATGCCAAGTCTCAATCACTTTGTCGAGGGGGTGTCAAGCCTCGAATGCCTTGTTGAGGGGATATCAAGTGTCAATCATTGTTCATGGAATGGTGTGCCTTAAAGTTTGGGAGTAGTTCACTTGGTCTCTCATACACATATGATATCTTGTATAAGCATGATTTGTCCTAGCATATTTTACTTATGCATCGATCATACATGCCATATTGCTATACTATGCCTATTGTCTAATATATGTATTTTGATTATGAAGCTTGTTTATTATTATATTTCATCACACATACTTAGTACATTCAAATGTACTAATGCAAACTCTTGCCTACATGATATCAACATATAGGGATCGAAAGATCTTATTGATTCTTCTTGTGGCTAGATGAATTGTTCAAGTTAGCCATGGTGAGTCCTCCATTCCGGGGAGAAGGACTATTCTCTTACACTATGTATTAAGATTCTCTTAACTTAATTGTATACTTATGACTATGAGGGTGAACCCGGTTGTATGTCAAGGCCCCCGCTATTATCTATGTATTAGAGGTATTGTTGGACAAAGCTATGTATTTACGTTATGAGTTGACTCTATTATCTCTTGACTCTATATTATGACAAGTTCTCTCTTAGTCCCTTTTGTCCTTATTATATTCTTCAAATGTCATTTAATTGCTTTTATGACCTAGGATGTGTAATGATATGCTATGAGGCTTGTTTGGAGTTCCTTTGGGTTCCCCATTCGCCGATCACGTCTAGGACCTAGGCTTGGGTCATGACACTTGGATCCATCAAAATCAAAACCATCAATTCACCTTCCTTCGCCTTCCTCCTTGAAGCGCAATGATAGACTAGATGAGCAAAGTACATTCATTAGAAAAAAAAACCTATCTCACTTCTAAAGCATGATATAGACTATGACGAAGGGAAACATTTTCTAAAATGCCTCATAGCTTCCCATTCATAGTTGTGGCAAGCTTCATAACCATGAATAAGACTCTAATAGATGAGATGTGTTCGATGCCAAGGACCATTGACAACCTAGTGCTCTGATACTATCTTTGTCACGACCCAAGCCTAGTGCCTAGAAATAACTAGCGAATAGAGAACCCGAAAGGACCCCAAACAAGCCTCTATGCATATCATACACATATTCTTGATCACGGAAGAAAGATAAAACAACAAGAGAGATATACATAAGTTGAATTGGGAATAAGGGAGAAAGAGAGAGTTTACACTTAAATAACATAGACGAGTCAAACCTTAAGCATAATACATAACTTTTCTAACAACACCTCTAGATATAGAACTTAGCGGGGGCTAAGACAAACAATCGTGCTTCTCCTCATAGTCATAAGTATTCCAAAATATACAAGATGTAGTCTAAACATAAGCATGAAAAAAGATAGATACTATCCCTGGACATGAGGACTCACCAATAGTTATCTTGAACAATCCGTTTAGCCACGAAGAGAATCAATAGGCGCTCCAGTTCTGACATGGTATTATCATGTAGGCATAGAGTATGCGTTAGTACATTTGAACGTACAAGTATGTAAGATGCAATACAACAAGAGATAGGCAAAATGGTTAAAATGCATAATGATAATCAATAGATAACATAATAACAATATGGCTTGTATGAATGATGCTTAAAGTAAAACATGCTTACAATCCAATCAACTTGCATAGACCATGATACATAAGTGTGGGAAGAGACCTCAACCGACATAGATATAAGACCAAGCGAGCTACAACTTGGGATCCCGATGATTATGCCTCACAGGTAAAGAGGTGGTCTACTTGCCATGGTAAACCATACACCACCTTATGGGGTCCCACCCTATTTTGGATGAAGTAACCCTTCTTACGGGGTCCCACCCTATTTCGGAAAGGATTTATGACCATACTTCACCTTACAAGTACCCACCCCATTTCAGATGAAGCAACCCTCCTTATAGGGTTCCTCTTCATTTCAAAAAGGATTTTAAGAGAAAGTGTACTAAATGGATCCACTAGTATAGCAAGGGTACAATATCATCCTATAGTGGCACATAGTTTTGGGACTTGGGTAGTCACCTCTAGTTCACTCGGTGCTAAGTCTAATCCCAAGGAATCCATAAGATAATAATACTTTAATAAGATGCAATAAATATAGAGAGATGGCACGAGTAGCTCTAAAACATCCTTGACCTCTAATGGTGAGCCTATCTTCCACATAAGAATAGTTCATCATTAAACAACATCTCTGCATCAAGATCAACATTAAAGAGCTCAGAAGAGGTGAAGTCTTTAAGAAAAGACTTAGCTTCATACTTGCATAATCATAGATAATTTCATGAATTCATAACATACTTGATAGCGTATATTCATCATGAAGTCACTTGACTTATAAAACATGTAAATAAGTTGAGAATTCTTGACTTGACATTTCATTGAACACTTGGTGGCATATATAATGACGTTTTCAAATCATACAAAATGCAAGAGTATAGATCATGAAATAGTGAAATCAATGCATCTTGAAATCATATAAATCAAACCACCAACATCATGGTAAAAACCCATCATGGGTAACTTGTAAATCATATCAAAACTTCACAATAGTTCATAGATCTCATAGCTTGAATCATGTATAGTCTCAATAGAAAAAGTTCACTTCATTGTATAAGCTTAAAATAGATATTTATGCATAATCAACTATATTTGACAAAACCCAAACATATTTCATGCTCATATTTCATAATAATAAATACCCATAAGAAATACAACTTGAAATCATGTAATTTTCATAAAAAGGAAGATTGGACTTCGTGGGTGAAAGCAACCCATGAATGAAACCAACATACCATAATATTGGAGTTTCTTGAAGAAAAATTGAGGAGGGCTTGGGGCTTGACTTGGTCTTCTTGAATTCCAACAAAACTTCTTCAAAATCTTGGAGAATAAATGGAGAATTTGGTGAAGATTAGAGAGGATTTTGAGAAGTTTTTGGTGCGGTTTTAGGGCTCAAAATGGTTGAATAATGATATATTTTCGTATATATAGTTACTCAATTGCCCTGGAGAAAAGAAAATAATTTTTGGGAACTTTTGAACTATTCCACACTTGGTCTGCGTTGTGGCCTTGGTCCTGACAGCTACTGTATTGCGAAGTTTTGCAAAAAAAAATATTTTCTTGGCACTGATGAAGTATACCTTTTAGGTACTCATTTTGCCACTCAATTTTTCCTCTGAAAAAGAATATGAAGTTGGATTTGCAAAATTCTATATGGATTTTGTTATATTGAAAAAAATGCATCATAGGGTCTTTTCGAGCTATGCGAAGGGGTGTTTAAATATCCTTAATTTGAAATATAAGAAAACTACGATTATGGGGCATCCCTAAGAAAATGTGTGGCATTTTGCCCTTATTGGATAAAAACTAAATATCCCTAGCCATAGGTCATTTTTCAACAGAAATCCAAGCCAAGCTATCCATAGACTTTCTACTCAAAGTATCTGCTACCACATTTGATTTTTCAGGATTATATAAGATAGTAAGATCATAATCTTTAAGTAGCTCCAATCATCATCATTGCCTTAGATTCATATCTCTTTGCTTGAATATGTATTACAAAGTCTTATAATCAGTATAGACTTTACATGGCTCACCACGAGGATAGTGATGCCATATCTTGATAGAAAATATAATGGGAGCCAACTCTAGGTCATATGTTGGATAATTCTTCTAGTGAATCTTTAGCTGTCGAGAAGCATATGCCACTATTTTACCTTATGCATTAAGACACCACCTAATCCGACTCTAGACGCATCATAATAAATGGTGAAACCACCCTCTACCATGGATAAGGTCAAAATAGGAGTTGTAGTCAATCGAATCTTTAATTTCTAGAAACTTTCTTCATATTCATCTGACCACTAAAAAGCCATACCTTTTGAGTTAAACACGTTAATGAAGCGACTATCTTTGAGAAACCCTCTACAAACCATCTGTAATAACCTACTAGCCCAAAGAAACTGTGTATCTCTATAGAAGTATTATGTTGAGGCCAATCCAAAAAACTTCTACCTTTCTTGGATTAACTTGAGTCCCATCTCATGACACCACGTGTCCTAACAAGGAAAATTTGCTCAACCAAACTTATATCTTGAGAACTTAGAATAAAGCTTTCGTTCTCTAAGTGTCTGTAATACAACTCTCAAATGATATTCCTGCTCAGCCTCATCTCAAGAGTAGACCAAAATGTCATCAATGAATACAATCACAAACTGGTCTAAGTATGGCTTGAACACCCTATTCGTGAGGTCCATAAATGCTACAGGTGCATTAGTCAATCCAAAAGACATCACCAAAAATTCAAAGTGCCTATGCCTGGTTCGAAAGGTTGTCTTTGAGATATCTTCAGTCTTTGTTCTCAGCTGATGATAACCATATCACCCCATAACTGATCAAATAGATCATCAATATGAGGCAACATAGATTTATTCTTGATTGTTTCCTTATTCAACTGCCTATAGTCGATACACATTCTCATCATGATATCTTTCTTTTTCACAAATAACACTAGGTCACCCTACGGTAATACATTAGGCCTGATGAACCCCTTATCAAATAGCTCTTGGAGTTGGACCTTCAATTCTCTCAACTCAGCTGGAGCGATACAATATGGAGGTATAGAGATAGATTGAGTGCCTAGCACTAAATCAATGTTGAACTCAATTTCTCTCATCGGAGGTAGCAAAGGTAAGTCTTCTAGAAACATATCAAAAAATTCTAGCACAACTAGAATATATCAGTAGTAACATCCTCCCCTCGAGTATCATGGACAGTGCCAATAATACCAAAGCACCCATGATTAATTATTTAGCATGCCTTTAGATATGATATTATTTTTGCCTATGTCAGAGGAGTCATACCTTTTGATACTAAAGATAGTTCTCTAGGGAAATTAAAATATATCAGCTTCGCATACTAATCAACCAAATCATAACATGATGCTAACCAATCCATGTCCAGAATTACATCAAAGTCAGATAGTGGTTGATGTCGCCCAAGTTACACATATTTTTTCATGGATAAAATGGTCATCATCAAGATATAAAACCTAACCAAGGTTAGGGTCAAACCCAAGGAAATATGTAGACTCAAAACTAATTCACCAGTAAGCAATGCAAGTAGTTAACCAACTTAATTCCCTGAAAGGGCGAGAGATTTGCAATAATCAATGGGAAAGAACTAAACTAACTATCACAAGAGACAATCAATAATAAAAAGCAACTAGGGTATCGTGTTCCCCATGATTCTCCAACTTAGTATCACCAGATAACCCAATTCTTGTCTACAATATAGCATGCAGACAGTAATTTAAGTTTACCAAGCCCTTTAGTCAAACGTGAGAGGCAAATTTTACTATGTGACTTGGCCCATCTCCATAATATGACATACTAATTGTTACCTATAAGTCTAGTCAACCTCCCCTTGGCCCAGTTTGGTTGATTAGATTAGAACACATCTTCGAATCCTTTTAATCAATCTTTTTTCCTATTTATCAATACCTTGGGCCAAAAAGTAACACTAGGCAAGTTCTAATGATGGAAAACACTAGAAAACATGCAAAATAAAGAGAATTGATTAATACATGCATATACCCATTCAAAGAATTGTAAACTATCCGAGAATACTAAGTTAGATCTTCATGGTTCCCACAACCCTAGTTATGGATTTAGCTACTCATGCTATGGATAGATGAAGAAATTATGAATTGAGAAAACATAATTGAGAAGTACCCAATTAAATTGAAATCAAGCAAATCCAAGAAGAATGAGAATCATAAGCTTCAAGATCAAATTTACCCACAAGTGTTTTCTCATTATCTTCGCTCTCAAGTATTGGGTTTTCCAAGTACAAACCCTAAAAGCACTAAATAATGACATCCTCCCTTGTATAATAACCTAAAATTACTATTTATAGTAATTATAATTAAGTCTTAAAAAATAGAAAAGCTGGTTGATGGACTCCATGAAAGCTCTCTACGACTCATAATGTGATTTACAAGTCATAGTAGAGGTCTCATAATCAACTTCTGGGATCTTAGACTACTCTTCTATGACTTCACTTTATTATTTGTAGAATAATGTCTGACTCATATTGCTCTCTCGTATACTTCAACTACATTACCTTGTCCTTCACTAGAAATCTTCACCGAAATCTATCTACACGACTCGTAGAATGCTCTATGACTCTTATAAGGAGCTCATATTAGCTGATCTTCCGATATCATCTTTTACAAGAACGAAACTACCTCTATGACTCATAGAATGCTCTACGACTCATAGAGGGTCTCGTACATCACCAAAAAACAAAAAACATATGCAATTTTTTCCCAAGTCATAGCCAACTAGCTTTCTTGCAAAATTAAACACAAAAACACACAAAACCCATAAATATCACATTGAGAACACACAAAATCCTAAGTTTTAAGCATAAAAAATATTGTATTTTAATAGCACATCACCCTTCTTTTGTATCTGTTGTTAGCCCTATCTAGCTGGATAATCACTCTTAGAAGATGGCACCACTGAATCTGACTTAGTAGGCCTAAACTATCCATTCTTGCCTCCAAATAGAGCACCGCTAAATCCACCTATATTATGTACCTTCTTTCTTTCTCGCTTGATTTTCTCCATCTCCTAATAGGACTCATAATGAAGAGTAGTGTCAACCACATACGAATATGTACCATTTCACACATATCGTATCATAGAACCATGATAACAATGCTCTAGTCTATCCACAAATCTTCTAACTTTCTCCCTTAGATCTGTAATAACAATTGGAACATACCATGATAATTCAGTTAACTTCACCTCATACTCTATAACTGTTATAGTGCACTAATGCAGATCCTGGAATTGACATCTCATATCATCTTCTTTGCTCAATAGAAAACTCTGACCAGGTGATAGGTAATGACCCCGCTTCTCTAGCACTCTAACTAGAAGTCCACTATGCCTCTATAGATCCTGAGAACATAAAAGCAGTAAACTCCACACCTTAAGTCTCCTTCAACCCCTATGTAGTAAGTACTTTTTCATAATGATCAATGAATCATTTAGGCTCAATAGAAGCTGGGTCACATCAAGCTCTGGTGGCTTAAAGTCCATGAAATTCTTAAGATCTTTGGGTTTCCCTGAAGTTGCAACTGGATGACCAACTTGGTGAGGGGCCAAAGATGGCGCTTGAGTTACATCAACATTCAATTGATTCTATTCTTGCATTTGGATAGTAGTCTGCGGAGTTGAGATTCCACCCTGGTTAGGCACCAATGCTTCTAACATATTTAACAATCTCATCACAACATCTGTATGTAAGGCGATGGTAGGTGCAACTGCTGGCATTGTTTGTGGAGCATTCTGAACAACTTGTTGTTACACTTGGTCTGGGACAATAGCTCGAGTCTGACCCATATTTGTAACTCCAGATTGAGGAGCAGTAGATGCCCTAATCTGAGCCCTAGTAGGATGAAACCTTGCTTGACTACCATTGTAGGTAATATCATGTCCCCCACCATGTACAAAAGTTGCACTAGATCGAATAGCAGAGGAAGAGCCACACCTTTTAGGCATCTGCAAAAAGTATTCAATGGTTAAACTTTACTTAACTCAGCATATGAATAAGGAATAAAAAAGAGAATACATCCTAAATGCTTAGTAGCCTCAAGGTCATAAGTATGGGCGCCTACATACCCATGAACTAGACTCTACGAAGCACTACTCCATGACCCAGGACTTAAAGCCTAGTCTCTAATACAAACTTTTTCACATCCCAAAATAACCCCTAGATGTGACTAGCACTTGCTCACACTATTTGTCTGGATAACTAAATATTCATACACACCCAAACTATCCAAGCACTAAAATATAATATGTGCAACTCCAAAACTAATTAATACATATTAAAATGGAATACCTATTGAACCAATATCACATAGAAACTTTATGGAAAGAAACAGTCACTTAAAAAAATATTCTTGCCCAAATCCCATCATAAGATCATGGAGCATCTAATAGAGTGATATAAGTTTTACTGTCGGGCATACACACCCCAAAAAGAGAAAAAAATAAACTATAATAGATAGAGATAAAACAGTTGCCTCCACGAACAATGCAAAGGCTCACCTCAGCAACAGAGTCCATGAAAACAAATTCATCAGCCACAAGTCTCACACTCTACAATAGTATCTATATTGACATGCAAGTAAGGAGTGAACTAGATATAAATATAATTCAGTAAGATCCTCGACTCACTACTTTAATACCCCTAGAACAAGAGTTATAAAATGCATTTGCACGATGGATATACATAAATAATATGCACAAGAACATACTTCATAATAAGCTCAATAAGTTCAAACAAATGTTCAAAAAGCGTCACTACATGTCTTAATTCAATCCACACTCAAAATATATCATAAACAACAGTGAAGAAGGTCAACCCATCATCCCGATAAGTCCATGGAAGCATGTATAATGCTCTAAGAATATACTATGACAATGTGTAAAAAGCTCGTAACATATTACGGTAGCTAAGTATGCCCCTAATAATCTCGTAACAGTAATAACAAAAGTATATCCAATATCACACCATATACAACTCATGAAAATATTTGATATTCTTCTAAAATATAGCATATCTAGGGCTGATAAAAAAAACATTAACTCTTTCAAGCACATGCTTGTCCCAACATATACACCAGACAGAAAAAAAAAATATTTTTTCAAAGGTTATTTGAAAAACAAGCACTAAAGCTTAAATTCCCAGCTACCTTATTAATGACAAGTTCCATAACCTTGCACGTGTAGAATACCCACCAAAATAGTACCTACTTGCCTCAATCTATTAAAAAATATTGATTATCGATATCGATTATGTGGGCCAAACTCAAGTCTCAATATCTCTAGTGTTCAAATTTAGGGTTAAGCCCTAGTACCCAATACCTTAGACTATAAATTAAAAGTAAAGATATTCTTAATCTCATTGTTAAATCTTATTGATGAAAATTTTGGTAAATATGTTTTCAACTAATAAGAGCAGACAATAGAAGAAAATACTTATACATTATCACCCAAAACAACATTACAAAAATCAAGTTGATTTTCTCCAAATAGCCTTGAAGTGTTGTGTGTTTTCTTACAAGAGAAAAGAAAAAAAATCTACGCTATTTTTTTGTTCTATCGTGTGTGCAGTTTGGAGAAAAACAAGACCTGACTACTTTTTTAAAAAAAATCTTTTAATTAAAATAATTAGTAGTTAAAATTACAAATTATCCCTTCATTTAAAAAAGTTATTAGGGTTATGACAGTACTCAGCCAACAGAACAAAATAACAACTCCATTTGAAACCTCGTAGGATTTACTCAAACTGAATTCAACTCGCAAACATGTTAATGACTGTACAGTCTTGAGTTACCAGGAAAGAATTTATTTCATGTTTCTATATCGACAATCTGACCAACATCTCAATTAATAACATGATCAACACACAACAACTGCAAGCTACTATGCAATTTAAGATAGAAAGTGCATCTTTATTAAAAAAAAATTTGATTTATTTAGGACCCTCAAGATAAATAAGCACACTTGTTTCCCCAAAGGATGATTTTGAGGCTGTATAAAATGGACAACTTTATTAAAATTTCTAGACTACTCATTTATGTTGAAAGAAGTGAACAGGCACTACACACATATTTGTACTTAAAAAATGAGGAACATATCTTCCTTTGGATTACATGTCTAATAATTATTTATCAAAGTGAAATCATATTTTAGCTTTGTGAACCATGGGAATCGATACAATCAAGGACATGAAGAGACAAAATATTTAACAAAAGAATTAGAGCCTTCAGACTTCTAAATAACACTTTGTTCTAAACATGATTTTTTAAGGCTTAGTTATACCAAATAAATCTTTTTCTACAATAACATAAGAAGTAATTTAATGCAAAATACGTGATCATCCTCATATAGTATTACATGGACTTTTAACCCAAAGTTAAAAAAGAACTAGATTTAAGTTATATTTTAGCTGAATCAGTACTCCCTTCTCATGTTGTTGTGATTGTCAACATGGTTAATACTAATATGGCAAATTGATTTTTAGCATATCAGAGTGTATGACTATAGTAAATAACAAAAACAAAAATAAAATGAAGAGATCAAGGCAGAATCGAGACGAGCAGTAAAACTAGGAAAATTGAGTTACTAGTTCTTCTCCTAATATAAATTGCTTTACTGGATTATTTTTAAACTAAATAAATAAATATATTAAGCACACATTTAAGGCAGGAAGCTAAATAGAAGGCAAAATGAGTAAGATCAAATCTTTTTTAAAATAATGGAACAAAAGGGAAAATAACCCATTACTGACTTTATGTCGAGCAACAAATAAGGGCTTTAATGCCAAGGGTTCTAGCCACAAACCTTTTTCTAAATTTGAAATCAAAGCCATAAGTAGCAGGACCAAAGAATTATAATATTCCATTGCTCAAAGTATGCTTCTATCTATTGTTCTTATGAGCTCTGAATGACTTTTGAAGGCAATAAACCTTCTTATTTATAGGCAAATTCAGATTCAAAA
>JAOTQJ010195126.1:0-20876 GCA_025642045.1 Solanum sejunctum
ACAAATTTTGGTGATAGAAAGACAGCGGATTTCACTTGTGTTACTCGAGATTGTGAACTTGGATCAACTGTTATTAGCAATAAGATGGAAACAAGTGATAGCAACTGGTAATTTGAACAGGCTGACATCTTTTCCTCTTTCCAACTTCACCTGATGTTAGTATATCTGTTGAGTAAAAAGAGTAATGTATGAAGGAAAACATTTTAATTTTCCTATGTTTGGTTGATCCAAATAATTGGAAAACATTTTTCTTTTAGAAAAACAGACTTTTTAAAAATGAGAAAAATGACTTCCGTACTTCTTAATGAAAGTAGGAAAAACATGTTGGATAAGTGTTATTTCAAGCTTATTGTCTCCTCCCCACACACCCAATCCACCGACCCTCACCCCTTGACTATCTCATCCCCACCATCCTTGTGCCCCTCTCCATCCCTACCCGCCTCTATAACTTTTTGTTAGATGACATATAAATGGTTCTTGAGATAATATTTTCTTATTTATTTGTCATCCATTAACTAGAAATATTTTCTAGCAAGTTATTTTCTTCATACTAAACACACCTATTCAGAGGCAGAGCCAGCATTTTGACTATGGTCAAACCAAACCCAGTATCTTTAACCATCAGAAAATCAAACCTTGAAATAATATATTTTATTGCTTATTATCAAACATCAGAACATCAAAAAATAAATAAGAAACTCATGACTTGATTCTAAAAAAAAAAAAAATCTAGGAAATCATTTTACATGAATAATATGTAAACAATAGTGCATAAAGCTACAATTCTTACAAAACTAAAACCAACAAAATCCTTTAATACTTTACAGTGAATCTCTACATAAAGTATAGTGATAATAATCTTGAATGAAGGAAAACAAAAGGAAATTAAGAAGATGAAGCAAGAGATGGGGATAACTTTGTCATCATGATATCCATATTTTCTCATGTATAGAGAAGTAAAGTAACGATTCAGTAGGACTTAATTTCTATGTGACAAGTTCCATTTTTATTTTTTATGGTAATAGTTACAACTTATTTTCGTGTTGACTGTTTAGGTTTTACATATTTCCCTATTATGCATTGGACAGATAGAAGTAATGATTGGATTGAAAGGAATGATAATATGTTGAATTATTAGATGAAGAAATTAATAAGAGACAGCCTTACCAGATAAGCAAACATTCAATGAGGAGACATACACAAATTTCCCAGTGGAGACAAAAGACAAATCAGAAGGAGATGTTTGTGATCAAATAAATAGAGAGCATGGGAATTGACAATTAATGGTAGTTTACTCCTTTGCGTGTCCCTTTTTGCTGAGGACAGTGCTTACGCCATGGGATGGGTATTTACACAGTGAAGAAGTCAATATTTTTATTAATAATATTCGTATTTTTAGAATTTAGATGATGATTTTTATATTAAAAATATTTAATAATAGATATATATTAAAATATTTATATTTAAAATAAAAAAATTTTTAATAAAAAATATTCATCTAATCACTTTAAAATGAATATAGCTTCGCTCCTCATATTTAGATTTGGATTTCTAAGGAAATATTCAACAGATTTGGGTGCGTTCATACTCTCCTGATAGTGACACCCTCACAATGCCAAAGGAAACAAGTAACCCCACATCTAGAACGTCATTTGTTTAATTATCCATTCAAAGTTAGATAAAAACATCGATTTTCAATTAATGAGCTAAAAGATCAGTTATTACGATTAAAGAATAATAATATTTTTATTATTTCATTTTATTTTAGTTAGTTTGACATGATATATAATAATTTTTTTTAAAAAAAAATTAAAATATATAATTTAAAATAAGTGATAGATATTATATAACTATAAATTATTTTAATAAAATAAAATAAATATTTTAAAATTAAACTATTACTAAATATATGACTATTCATTAGATTGACTAAAAAAAATATAAATCATATAAAAAGCCACACCGAGAATATAACAATTATTGTTCACTTTTGTTGCAGTTATAGTACTCTGTACATATATGCCCTTTTAAATTAGTATCAATTTCTCCTCATGAACAATGTTTCATATCTAAATTAAAAGCCAAAACGGACCTGAAAAATTCGGATACTCCACATACTAAGTAAAAACAAATAGTTACTTTTCTTAAATGTTAATAAGCAATTCTAAGTAATCTATTGCTCGATTTTATTTTACTTTGCTTTTATGTTATAACTTATTTGTTTTAATAAATAAACAAAAGAAATGTTATTTTAATCTAATATATGTACTAGCCTTATCATTAGATGATTTCATAAAGCAATATTAGATAAATTTTAAATTTCTAAAACATAACTAATAAAGTTAATTTAGTAATAGAAACCCTTATAAATACTTATTTAAGGAGTGTCTCAAATCAAACCAGCCAAATAAATGAAATAGAAGAAGTATAATCAGATCAATTTATAACTAGTTATAATTTAGAAATTAATTTATAATATAACTGTATAGCTATATACTTTATACGAAGTTTGTGGCTCAATTATATTTAATTAATATGCATTATTATTATTTTAATTTATCATTTGACAAAGATAAATTAACACCATTCTTCATATGCATTGATTGGTATACTCTTGACTAATAAGATATTAGAATGCCGTTTTATATAATCTACTAACAAATTATAAATCATATTAAAATGCCAGCAACGTTGTTTGGAAACTGATCACATCACGTCGATGATTAAACAAAACTTAAGTTATTTAAAATTTTGAACATTTATGGGACGATTTTGTTACTAGTAGAACTTAAGTTACATAAAACAAAAAACCGACAAAAAGACCTTGCCAATTTATAATTTTAACAGATTATAACAGGTTTGGCATCCTCTATTTTCACCTTATAAATCAATGTTCATTCTTTATTTATAAACTATAAATAAATTCACTAATGTAGTATAAAATAAGACGAAGAATATATTTTAATGTTTAAGGATTTGTGTTGTCTCAATTAACATGACATGTTTTTCTACCGTCTAAAAAAGGATTTGTTCATTTGCTTATTTAAAAAATATTTAATTGTTATATTTTCTATTTTTTTTTAGACTGAAATATATTTTATTGTACAACCATATATAAAGTTTCAATAAATCTACATCAACTAGACCATTTAGCATACCTACTAGGTAGGCTTACTATATTATATTGAATCTAGCCCTATCAAAGAAATCTATCTAGTCCGATGAGTCCTAGATTTGGATTCATATTTGAGCCTCAATGGAGCATAACATTGTCCTCGATGCATCATTTTACCTTGGGAATCTAATGTAATTTGTTGATAAATGATAAATTTGGTGGCCAAGATGGATTCAAGGACAATTGAGTGCAAAACAATGAAAAGAGGCAAAAAGGTACAAAAATCGATCAAAGTGTCGCCGTTGCAATACGGCTCACTGCCGAAGTGATACGACCATCGCCTAATGTTACGGTAACTACACCTCTAAAGATCGGCATAAGTCAGCAATCTAGTGCTACTCGGCGGGCTAACATGAGTCCGTCGAATATGACAGAACTTGGCAAGGGATTGAAGAATTGGTGTGTGTCAACTCTCAATTCCTCATTGTAAGTATTTAATTATGCAAATTCATAATATGATTCTCTCATCTACAATAAACATGAGTAGCTAAATCCACAACTAGGGTTGTGGGAACCATGAAGAACTAATAAAGTAAAAATGAATAGCTCATAATTTTTGAAAAGTGTGCATGCATATATTATTTATTTCTTCATTTTGAATGCTATTTAATAGTTGCAAATGTAAAACTCGTCCTATTCTTACTTACTAGATCGATCAAGAGGGTAATGAATGAAAAATGAGATAAAATTAGAGAATTCGATGTGATTACACTTATCTAATCAACCTAAACGGATCAAGGGATAGTTGTACTAGGAAACATAAGTTTAGTAATGCGACACTCATAGATGGAAGTGTCTAGATCAAAGGGTTAGGTGAATATAACTT
Source organism: Solanum sejunctum (assembly GCA_025642045.1). Taxonomy (NCBI): domain Eukaryota; kingdom Viridiplantae; phylum Streptophyta; class Magnoliopsida; order Solanales; family Solanaceae; genus Solanum; species Solanum sejunctum. The sequence goes on from JAOTQJ010195126.1 coordinate 4,002, forward strand.
ACCAGTTCTTCATGCTACACACTAAAAATGGTTATGATTATGAGGTTTCTCTGTCTTAGGAATTCATGGAGAATATAATATCCTATTTACTTCTCTCACCAAATTCACAACATTTGCATCAATTGTGTTATCATAGTTTAGGTTTATTTACTGTTTTTACACTACCCCTCCCCCCCCCCCCTCTTTGAGAAATAAGTCAGTTAATTCATCTTAATTGCTTTAATTACTCAAATTCTAGACCATATTCCTCGTGAGATCTACCCTAACCATTATTAGGTTTTATATTTGAACATCGATCGCTTATACCTTAATTGGGAGGTGTAATTTGGGTGTGATCAAAATTTATCATAATTCAGGTATAATTAGTCATAATCATCTTATAGGAATCATAATCCATGTATTAGGAATCATAACTTAAAAGCCCATAGAAAATCACCATAAAACTTTGATAAAAGAAGGTTTTGGATTGGGATTTATGGATGAAACTAATCCATGAATGAATCTACATACCTCAAGTAGAATCCTTAGAATTGAAGAAGAAAATTTGGAAAAACTTGATCAAATCATCAAGCTTTAACTTTAATGGAACTCTTGATTTAGAGAGAGAAATATTGAGATCCCTTAAGAGAAATTTGAGGATTAAAGGCTTTAAATAATTTAGGAATAGAATTTATAAAAATTAGGCTGATTAAATCAGTTAGGGTAGCCAAATCGATATAGTTTAGGGCAGGCAATTTGAAAATGTCAAAACACCTTTCATTAAAAACTACCGAAGCCCTCCATGAAATCTTTCCTATGGGACGTGGATCAATATATGGTCCGACTTCAGTTTGTAGAACCTTGTGCCACAAAAGTCAATTTCTGAAATTTGCAGCTTCTATCCTACGAACATGCAGGATGACCCTGTGCTACTAGGGTCTCTCCCCTGTGCTTCTCTTTAGTAAGATTTCGCATGGACAGCTTGATTCCTTATTCAGATTCCGAAACGTGGATTTACTTGCAGGTCGTAGATCCTTCTGTAAAGTGGTTCCAAACTTAGAGAAATTTAGGTTCCTCAGGGCTTCTTCCTACGAGACCTATGGACGGGGCATGGTTACTTATACAACCCATTTGATAACACATAAGTCACTTTTCAGAAATCTTTCAATTTTCATTTTCATTGGGCGCCTTCCATGAACCCACCTATGACCCGTGGTTCCTTCTACTGGTCGTAGACTGGCTCATAGGGTCAAACCTTTGGCAAAATTCTTGTCTTTTAGTTTTTCCAGTCTAAAATATAAGAGACATTACAATATCTCCCCCTTGAGATCATTCATACTCAAGTGAGACAAAATTACGCTTGAATAGAGTAGGCATAGTCATCAACATAGCATAAATGCAAATATGCAACTTAACTATCATTTTAATAAAATCATCAAACTTATGCATCAAATATCATTAAAAATAGATTCATGATCATGCATGCATGCAACATAACAAGAGATATGCGTTCGCGAGTGATGTCGTCCAAGCTACACCTCCTTTTTTAGGCTAAAATAGTCATTGTCAATATATATATACAAGGTTAGGGTCGAACCCAAAGGGAATATGGTAGACTTAGAAAAATTTAATTACAATTTGGGTTGATTAAGCGACTTATCCCCCCAAAAGGGGGCGGGGTTATGCTAATTATGAAAAGTAACTCTAAGCTAAGACAAGTATTAAATCAGTATGAGAGGAACTAAGGCATTGTGTTCCCCATGATTTTCTAACTCAGTATTACCAGATAATTGAATTCTTTTCCAGTGTGTAGTATGCAGAATGATAAGTTCACCAAATCCTTTGGCCTAGGCCAGAGGAGAATTTCACTGCGTGATTTGGTCCATCCTCGTAGTGTGGCATTACTAACCCTTACCTATTGTCCCAGTATAACCCCCCTTACCCTCGTTCGATTAATTAGATAATAAACATCAATCGAGTCATATTAATTAATCTCTTTTTCTATTCATTACTAGATTGATCCAGTTAGTAACGTTAGGTGGTGTCACGCCCAAAGTTCCGTTAAGGCGGACTGACACCCTTTGCCGATAAGGCTCGGGAGAACTAACCTATATCCATACGCTTTCTATACATATTACAAGGGATTTCTTCATTCAATATGCCTTTAAGAAAGTAAGTAGTAATAATAAGCCAAAAGGAAATGCATATGGCTAGGCCGTTGGGGCCACGTTGTCTAAAATATAAGACATGATCACACTTTAATTTACATAGTCTACAAAGCCTCTAGAGAAGGAAAAATATCTGATAAGGGTCAGGACAGGCCTCGCCTAGACTAACTATACAATACAAAAATATAAGCTCTAGACATATAAAGCTCTGAAGTAACCTAAAGCTCGGTAACAGCAGCTGGATACCCTATACTCCTACTGTGGAGATCTACTAGCACCTGTACCTGCAACATGAAACGCAGGTCCCCCATAAAGGACGTCAGTACGAGATAATGTACTGAATATATAAGGCAGGAAATGTTGTATATGAAGTAAAAATTCAAATGAAACTATGCACTAGTGTAGGATAAGAGACCACCTTAGTTATACTCTGGGATCCTGTACTTTATATTCTCTTTATTACTTTACCTTTTACTGTATAATCTCTGTGTCGCATGTAATACAAATAACCAGTTGATCAGCAGTAAAGCTATATCGAGATCGGCCCTGGCTAAGCCTTTCTTTTCATCCCTTGGGCTACCCCCAGTGATAAGATTCACCTTGGCTAGGTGATTCTTCCACCCCTCGAGTTACCACCCGTCAATAGGCAATATACTTTATCTTTCAATTACTTTTGAGATGCTTCTTTTGGTGGTCATAATATTGGAACTATAAGACTGTAGATACATCCTATGACAGGTAAATAATCACAAAAGACAACACCATAATGAAAGGAGTAGATTACACAAATAATGAAGTGCATAGGAGGTAGAATAACACATGAACTTTATTAGTAGAACGAACTCGTGTATCTTGGTATCCAAGTATGTATACAGGTTTGCAAGTGACTATGTACGGTAGCATATGAACATGTGAAAGAGTGAAGACATGGTTTTTTGTTACATCAAAGTCGGTAAGATCCTCTATGTACCAAGGAAGAATCTAGATTTCATGCCAAGTAATGCGAAATCGAGTAGCCTTACACAGCTCATTGTACGACCTCGCTATTACCTCAAGATAACCTTTCCTTCCTCCAAATATTTATCTACAACATAGTAGATGATAAAATTAGCATTAGCAGCCAATAGATATATCTTTGCAGCCCAATCTCATAAAAATAACAAACGGGCAGCAAACGTATAATTATAAATCCGAGCATATTTTTTCAACCTTTCCGTCTCTAATCATATTTTCTAATACATATTCTCATATACATATCATGTACATCCTAATTTAGTGCCATAACAGTCTTACAACAGCACAAATCACAGCATATAATAATTATACAAAACATACAAGTAGGCGACATAACGTTACGTCGTCTCGCTACATTTCGATGTCAACAATCCCAAATCTATTTTAACTTCAACCAAACTGCATATAACATGGTTACATATACAATCATCCTTAAAATAGTTTAAAAATAGTTCCAAAATAGATGGAGGTAGTGGAACAACAATTCTCAACCACCAACCCACAAGTTTGTACTAAGAACATAATTATGATATCTTATAAGAACTCACTATTGCGGGCTATAAATAAGGTACAACAGCCTGGTTACATCACTAAAAAATAAACTTTGTTAAGAACATAAGTCTTACTTCATAAATCAGCCAACCAAGAAGATAAAAGCCTCTCAAGTAACAAGAAAAGTGCATAACATTCCTTAGGACACATGTTGTCCAAATTTCCAGCACAAGCATAACTAGCATACACTTCTTATTTTTCATAAACAAACCATACTATGTACACAAGTATCATTACTTACCTTTAACTTCAAGATTTAGGCTTGCTTTAGGAACCCTTGTAAGGTTGTGAGGGATACTTTTCATATGTTGAAAGAGAGCAAAGAATAACCAAGAAAAGTAAATTTTTTGTCTAAATTAAAATGGTTTAAGGGAGCTGTTTTAAATTCTTTTTAAAGGGGGAATTTGGCCAACCTACTAAGGCATTTTTAACCTTAATTTATTAAGATGGTGATGCAGCTTCTTTCCCCTTTCACTTGGGCCTTATTGGGTTAAAATTGGTTGGGCCTTGGCTGCCCACTTTTTTCTTTTCTCCTTACTTAGTTTTGGCCCAATTCACCAAGTGAGTTGTGTTGTAATTGGGCCCTTTCTCTACCATTCTTGGGCTGAAAATATTATCCACTTATGGTGCTAAAACATGGGATAAAGTTAAACCCCTTAACACAGACTTTATTCATTATCGGACTTGGACAGATTTGACATCAAGTCTCGTTTTCGTTTAGCTAGCATATTTAAGCTAAGCATGTAAGTGATTCACTTGCTAGCTTCCTAAGTTCTACAAGTACCTCACTTATTTCACCTTGTTTAAGGTCGTGATCTCCTCAATTTGACTTAAAACTTACACTCTTTAGCGCTAGACATACATATCGCCCTCTAATTTGAGATTCAAGCACTTTTAAAAATTGACGCTAATTTAAAAAGCCATATCACATTTTATTTGCATAGTACTAGTACTGTAAGATGTGGGGTGTTATAGACGGGTTCTAACGTTGTCACCATTAGAAAATATTCGATACGAAGAGAATTAATTAACATATGCATGCTCACTTTTCAAGAATTATGACTTATTCAATTTTTTAACTTGTTTAGTTTTCATGGTTCCCACAACTCTAGTTACAAATTTAGCTACTCATGATCAGTGTAATTGCAAGACGTATGAATTTGAATAACATAATTGAGCACTTACGCAAGAGAAATAAGCACAAGAGATCCAAATTTTTCAAAGAGAATCACAAGATTAAAATCAAAGATGAAATAAAGTTTTACAAGCGTTTCTCAAGCTCTCTGATGTTCTCTCTCCTTCCTTCTTGAAAAATAACCTAAAAATCTATTTGTAGTGTTTAAATTAAAATCAAAATGAAATAGAATAACTAGATCGGCAGGCTCTACAAAGGACTCTATGGGCCATATAACAGTTTACAACCCGTGATCGGGCTTTCATAGACTTGTTGCTTCAATTCTAGGGCTATCGTCTACGATCCCCCTCTATAGCCCGTAGGGGTTTTTATCTAATGAACTTTCAGCAAATTCCCACTTTATGATCCTCAGGGCATGATACCAAGTCTATGGCTCGTCCGCATATTTATAGACTCAACTTTAAAAATTTACCCTTGATTGGAATTGTACACGAAACCCTCTTTATGGCTCTTGGGATTGGCCCCTTTCTCTTTGTCAAACCTTTGAGGAGAACCTTTAGAAGACTCTTGGCTTTGTTGGAATCCGCCATCACCGAACTTACCATAAGAGAACCCACCATCATAACGAGCTCTCTTAGACTCCCTTTTCCTCATCTTTGGAGTTTCTCACTCTTCACTTATTTGCATATGTCATGATCCTGGAAATATCTATTTCTTTAATGATCATGGCAGCCTTAGATTCCATCTTTACCAAGTCAGATACACCCAAAGTAAATTTGTTCATGTAGGCACTTGGGTAGGTCACTAAGAAAGGAACAAACTTGGGTAACTTGGTGAACTTGAGGGTTTACTCCCTCACACTCATTGTACCTTACTTTAAGTTCATGAATCTCATCACTTTGGCTTCCCTTAGCTCATGTAGGAAGAAAAGATCAAGGAAAATGGCCTTAAACACCTCCCAATCAATAGCACCTCTATCGACCCTTTCGGACTTTTATTGATTAAATCAAACTTGAACAACTCCCTTGAGTTGATAATTAAGCCGGTAATTCGACCTTCTCTTTGGACGAGACTCCCATAATCTTCACTACCTTATACACCTTATCATGAACTCTTGTGAAACTTCATCCATGTTTGAACCATGAAACTCTGAGAGATTCATCCTACCAATTCTTATATCCTCGAAGTCAGAGTGGGGTTGTTGGAGAGGCAACGACTTGAGCCAACACAGTGATTGCGCCTCTAAACTAATCATTAGACACTTGGTTTGATTGAGGAGCAGGAGGAACTTAGTTCTCATTAACATTATTTTCCCTTGGCAATGGAGTACGTCGTGGAGCTATTTTTCAAAACACCAAGGGATAAATGTTAGGATACAAAAGGTTTGACAACACGACATAGAGTACAAAAGAAGTGAAGTTTTCCTAGAGTATCTTATAGCCTCCTATTTATGGATGTGGCTCACTTCACACCAATGAACAAGATGCATGTGGCATGTTGGACTCCTCTGGGATGCTTTCAAACCTTGTGCTCTAATACCACTTTTGTACGACCTGGACCTAGGGTCTAGCTATGACACAATGAATGTGAAATTCAAAGACATCCCATCTAAGCCTCGTGTTTATATCATAAGCATTCATAAGGTAAAAATAAGCATACATAAGAAAATAAATAAGCAAACGTAAGTACATAAAGTGAGACTATCATAGTTCTCATGAGGGATTATACATCAATCCATTAGGTCCAAATCATACCTCTACATCATAGATCTTGACGAGGTCTGGCACATAAGTCACTAGCTCACCCTCAAGATATGCATCAAAGGAAGAAAATAGTAAAGTCTCAGCATAAAGGAAAGCAGCATAAAGGGCTTGTTCTCAAAGCATGGGAACTCACCAACAAGTCTTCAAGCTTGAAATTTGAGTCTAGCCACAAAATAGAATAGTCGCCTCGTCGTCCATTCTTACATGGTTAGATCATGTAGATAAAAAAGTATGTGTTAGTATGTAGAATGTACTAAGTATATAGGTATATCATGAATCAAAGGACAGCACAATAATATCAATATGCATAATAATAATCAAATGAATAAGGACACAATATGTATGAGCCAAGTTTAAATCATGAGAAGAAGTATCATAAAATTCTTTCATAACCTTAACATACATATGTGGGAATAGGACCATAACTGACATATAAGACCATGTAGACTATTACATTGGAATCTTGATGTTCACTCTACATCAAGCTAAGAGAAGTCTATTTTTTCAAGGTAGACTTGAGCCTCACACTATAGGCTCTATTTTATTATGGTGAGAACCATCATTTGACCCCACCCTTTAGGCTCTGTTCTATCATATTGAATTCCGTTAAAGTTATATAGATCTATTAGCGCACCTTTAAGGCATAAAACATGAACATCATTCCTATGATGGCATATAGTTATGGGACCATGGTATTTACCAAAGCCCTCTCGGTGATAAGTCATATCCTATAGAATACATAAATTATGCATATACATAGCTATTAATATAGTTCATACTTCACTAAGATCATACTTTCATAATTTGTAAATAGTAATCATAGCTTTCGTAAAAGCATCATGTCATAAGAATAGTCCATATACTTTATTTTTCAACATAGTTTGGGTTGACATTCTCACCTTAATATCATCATAAACATTTGAGTTTTCATTACCCTCTTTATCATAGTACCATCATAGATTCCATAACATCCTTATTGTCATAACATCATCATTAAATCATGCTTTTGCATACTTTAGTTCAAAGGCATAAAAATTCATAACTTCATCATAAGATACTAGGGCTAAGTGGCGGTCCATGAACAATTAAGTCAAAATCATGCAATTGGATGAAATTCATAAAGAATACATGCAATTTAAAATCATATTGGATTATCAGATAAAGGAATCCACATCAAGTCATTAAGTCCTAATCAAGCATACTTGAAATCACATACTTTTGCTTGAAAAATATATACATTATGAAATTAATCATAATTCATGCATAATTAATCATAATTATCAAATAGAAATCATAATCCGTGCATTAGGAATCATAGCTTAAATACTAGGAAATTATCATAAAACTTTGATAAATGAAGGTCTTGGATTGAGTTTTATAGATGAAAATAATGCATGAGTGAAGTCCTACATACCTCTAGTAGAATCCTTAAAATTGAAAAAAAAAATCTGAAAAAACTTGACCAAACTCCTAAGCTTTAACTTCAATGGAACTTTTGATTTAGAGAGAGAAATATTGAGAATCCTTGGAAGAAATTTGAGGATTAAAGGCTAATAAATTAGTAATAGAATTTTTAAAAGTTAGGCCAGTTAAGTCAGTAAGGATAGCCAAAACGACATAGTTTATGGCTTAGCCGATTTGGAAATGTTAAAAACACCTTTCATTAAAAACTGCTAGAGTTATCCACGAAACTCTTCCTACGGCCGTGGATCAACATACAACCCATACTTCATTCCATGGAACCTTGTGCCATAAAAGTCAATTTTATGAAATTTGTAGCTTTCAACCTACGATCATGTAGGACGACCTGTGGATTTACTTACGGGTCGTAGGTCCTTTTGTAAAGTGATTTCAAACTTAGAAAAATTTAGGTTCCTCAAGGAATCTTCTTACATAACCTGTTGAAGGGTCGTGGTCACTTATACGATCAGTCTAGTAACACATAAGTCACATTCTAAAAGTCTTTCAATTTTTATTTTTACTAGGCATCTTCTACGAACCCACCGACGACTCATGGTTCCTTCTACGAATCGCAGACTAGCTCGTAAGGTCAAACCTTCAGTAAAATTCTTGTCTTTCAATCTTTCCAACCTAAAAAATATGAGAGGGATGTGATGCTTATGATTCTAAATGTTTTATATATTTTGTATGACATCATTTTTCAAGGATTAAATACAAAAATAATAGGATATAGTGCAAAAAATGAGGATGAAAAAGGAACAAGGAAATGCATATTGCAAACATTCTTAAAAATAGAATACAGGCTTAGTTGGCATATCTTTGGGATGAATATTGAATACACACTAAAAAGAATCGAATATAAGTACAAATAGCATACATATTGAGGATGAAGACAATTTGAAAAAAGGTACAATATTATGCGAAACTACAAATCTATTATGAAAAGTGGTGGATACATATGTGATCGAATACAAATATACTTAAGAAAGAACATGAGAATACCTATCTCAAATGAAAATGGGAATATAGGGATGATCGAATATAAATATACTTAAGATAAAATGAAAAATACAAATCTGAAATGAAATATGGGATACATATTAATCGAATACAAATATACTTTAAAAGAAAAAATGATGCAACACTAAAAATATAGTTGGGTTATGATTTGTTACTATGAAAAGTGATGGATACAAATATAATCGAATACAAATATACTTAAGGAAGAACATTGAAAGATATACCAAAATGAAAATCGGGAATACAAGTTTGATTACATACAAATTTATTTAAGAAGAAAAATGAAAATACAAATTTGAAATGAAACATGGAATACATATACATATTAAATGAATACAAATATATTTAGGAAGAAAAAAGAGAAAAGACATAAATTCAGTAGTTATGTTGTCCCAAATTTTTAAAAAGACACCTCAACTTTGCGGGCGACCTATTACCCCACAAATCTATTTTTTTTGTAATTACCCCATTTTGATCCATTTTCTCATCATCTGTATTACATTTTAAAGTGCGTATTTATCCATCTCTATTATTTTATTAATTTAATTTAAAAAGGCGAGTCTAATGGACCTGATCCATTTCTTTTCTAAAAGAAATTTTGGCCTTTCCATTTCTCAGTCGTCTTCTTTCACTTCGTCTCTTGATTTTCATTTTCTTGGTACATGGATTTTGAATCTCTTCTTCCACAGATTTTTTCATTGATACACAGGGTAGTTGGCTAAACAATGAATCGCAAGTTAACAGGTTAGGTATTCACATTTTTTTGTATTTTTTAAAGTTAATACTTTTTTGTTGTTGCTGTATTTGTGATTAATTGGGGTAAATACATGTTTAATGTTTACTTTAGTCTAAGAAATGTTAGAATTGACTTACTTTTTAGTTTTTATTGGTAGAATCTTTTAGTATTTTGTTCAGTTAGGATTTTTGTATTTTGTACGGTTAGGATTTTGTTATATTATGTTATGTTATGCTACTGTTAAGATGTCGTTTTGGTCATTTTGTGGGTTGAATAAAAAATACTTATGTTGTGTTATTGTGTAAGTTGTTCCTAATGTGTTGATTTATAATTTTTTTAGGAGTCTCATATCTTTTAAAAATATTGTGATAACTTTAAGATGGTATCATGAGGGCAAATAGAATTTGGCCCCCCACCAGAATATATTATGGGGAGTGTGACAGAAATCCTAGATGTAGATGCTGATAGAATGTCTTACTTTAAGTTGAGGGGCTACATAAAGGATTTAGGATATACAACAAATTATGACTTCTATATTAAGTGGGATGGGTTATTGATCTTTATAAATTGTGATAAGATTATATTTGACCTTTTCAACTTGATAAAAAATGAGGATGAAGTTGAGGTGTATGTTTGTCATGGGGTAAATGAACCTGTAGAGGCCCCACTTGAATTGGAGTATTTTCCTAGTGTAGGGGACAATGTGGTAGATAAGGAATCCTTAAATTAGGATGAGGCTTGTAACCCTAATAATCATCCTCCTTCTTCACTTGGTCCTTCTAGAAATCGATCTCCTTCTCCTTCTACTTCTCCTATGCCTAATATTCACCCTCCTTCTCTTATACCTTGTCCCTTTCCTTCTCCTGAGCCTTCTAATCAAACTCCTCTTCTTGTATCTTCTTTTTCTTCTGTGCCTAATATTCAGCCTCCTTCTCCTGAACTTTCTACTATTCCTGTGCCTAATATTCAACCTCACTCTACTATGTTTTCTCCTTTTCTTGTGCTAAATATTTAGACCTTTTCTCCTTTACCTTCTACTTCTCTTATGCCTATATATTCAGCAACCTCCTTTAGTACCTTCGTTTGTACCTCAATTTACTGATCCAGATGATGATGAATTAGAAGATGGTTTAGGATCTGGAAAGGATAATAATAAAGATAGTGAGGTTGACAGTGATGTCCATCAAGAGTATATTGATATAAGAAAAAGTAAGTTGCATTTCAAAAGGTCACAAAGAAGAAGTAGAGGTACTACTTCAGAACAAATTCATGTTAATTTTATCCAAATTTAGGATATGATGAGACAAATATTGATATTAGGGAAAGCTTAGTTCGTAAGCTAGAAGGTGATGAACTTTACTATCTAAGTGATGAAGTTCCTAGTTTTGAAATAGATGATGACACAGGTTGGGGAGATGGTGAAGAGGTTGAGCAAGTACCACACAAACCTGTGAGAAGGAAGAAAATCCCAAATAGAGTTGTTTTTGATGAAACTTCTAAAAAAAATTGTTTGTGAATTAGGACTAGTTTTCTAAAATGTTATATGTAGTTCAAGAAAAGATTTAAATTGAAAAATATGTGAATGAGCCTAGCAGAGTTAGAGTAAGATGTTGCAAGAATACTTGCCCTTAGTTGTTGTGTGCAAGTAAGGATAAAAGCAGTGGAGACTTCATAGTTAAAAGATACAATCCTATCCATAAATGTCTGACATCAACTTTTAACTATCTTTGCAACTAAAAACTTTTGGCCACCAAATACAAAGAAAGAATAGTTTAACAGCCAAATATTAGCATTGTGATGTTGCAGGACCTTATTAGAAAAAAGTTGGATATTCATGTTGGTAGGACAACAGTGAAAAGAGCTAGGACTAGAGTATTACAACAGATCATGGGTGATCATATTGTAGAGTATGGGAGAGTTTTTTATTATAGAGATGAGATTTTGATGAGTGATCTAGGTAGCACTTGTGTTGTGAAGGTTGGAGAAGAAGATGACTTTGGACAAAAAGTATTTGAAGGATTTTATGTTTGCTTTGATGCTTTGAAAAAGGTATTTCTTGGAGGTGTTAGGAGGTTGATTGGTTTATATGGGTATTTCCTCAAAGGTGTGTGTAAAGGACAATTATTAATGATTTTTTATAGGGATGAAAATCACCAAATGCTACCTATTGCTTGGTCAGTTATTGAGGTTGAAAATCAATTTACTTGGACATGATTTCAAATTAGTGAGGAATGATCTTGAACTTGGACAAGGGCATCAATTATCCCTTATTACTGGTATGCAAAAGGTATGATCCTAAATACAATTTTATTGTCTTAATATATTTTTTTAATTTTGTATTTTAATTATTTTTTCTGTTATGTTGCTTTATTAAGGACTAAAAATTATTGTTCAAGAGGTATTGCCATTGATAGAACAGAGAAAATATACAAGACATGTTCTTACAAATTATTGTAAAAATTAGAAAGGAGTACAAGAAAGAAGAGTATTTTGGAAGATTGCTAAATCAACATTTGAAGCTGAGTTGAAGGATAATATACATGAGATGAAGAAGTTGAGAAGGGGGGTGTTTGGATGATCTTCTATGGTATAATTTGCATACATGGTGGAAGGTATAATTTCAACAGTATAGTAAATATGATGCTGTAGACAATAATATGGTGGAGAGTTTTAATACATGGATACTGTCTCCTAGGTATAAAACAATCATCATAATGCTTGAGGAGATTAAGGTGAAGATGATGAAAAGAATTGATGATTTGAGACAGTTCTTAAGCACTTAGATCACTGATATATCTCCTATGTCTCTTTAGATTTTGCAAGAACATATTGACAAGTTCATGCAGTGCAACTTATCTTCAAACGGTGAAAAAGATTTTAAGATTAAGCACCATGATTTTACACATACTGTGGATATTGTTAGTATAAGTTGTACTTGTAGATCTTGGAAGCCTAGGGGAATTCCTTGTCCTAATGGTATTGCTGCCCTTTATTACAAGGAGTTGGAATTAATCAATTATGTGTCTAGCTACTACAATAAGAAAACCTACCTTATCACATATTCTCATTTTATTCAGCTAATGAATAATATGAAAATGTGGCCAATATCAAATAACCCAATAGTAAAGCTATCAAGCGTGAAGAAGCTACCTAGAAGACCAAGTAAAGTTAGAAGAACAGAGACAAAGGAAAGAAGAAAAACTAAAAAACTTAGCAAATGTGAAACTATTATGACTTGTAGTAAATTTGGTACACAAGGACACAATAAAAGGGGATGTCCTACAAGAGTCCAAACTAATCTAACTCAATCATTTGAAACATCTACTCATGCATAGGTATTTTAAGTGGTTATTTTCAAATATAATTTATATGTAGTTGTATTGATAATACCAATACACAGGCTACTGATAGACTAAAAGGCAGAGAAAAAAGAACAAGAAGAGGCAGTGTTGCAAGTGCTTCAGCTAGAATTCTTCACGGGTATAGATCTTAATAACTTATAAGTTATGTATACTTGTACTAATAATATCAATGCAAAGGCTACTGATAGAGCAAGAGCCAAAGGAAGGGGCAGTTTTGCAAGTGCTTCAGCTGAAGGTTCTTCACAGGTAATCAGGTATATGTATTTTGCCTTCAAGAAAATAAATTTACAAATATATGCACTAATGAAGAATCAGGCCACCACAAGATGTTATACAAGTGACAAAGTTGGTCCATGTCAATCAGCTAAAACATTTATTTATGCACAGTTATTTTAATTTGTTATTATTCAAATGTAAGTTGTATGTACTTATACTAATTTATCAATGCACAGGCTACTGGTAGAGAGAGAGGCAATATTGTAAGTCCTTCAGCTGAAACTTCTTCATAGGCCACCTCAAACAATGAAAGTGGTGCAACAAGAGACGGAGAAAGAAGTAATGTTGCACATGTTCCAACTCAATTAGATGAAATTAGTACATACACACAGACTCAACAAAAAATATAAATGAAAGCATTGATAGAGGAAGGATGTCTCAACAAAGTTAAACAACTTTTGAAGCAACTGATAGAGGAAGAGGGCTAGAAGGGAAGAGACCAGTAGAACATGAGGATAGTAGTGAGGTACAAACAAGACCTTTTAAAAGTCCAAGAATGCTAGGTGTTAGAATATGTCAAGCTGAAGATGACTTTACAACTCTTAATGTAAGTAATGACTTGAATATTAACTTTGATTTGATATAACTCTTGAACCCGAAGAATGGTTGGTGTTGTAAGTTTGATTTGAATATTTGTAATTTGATTATGCAGTCAAAATTTTTAAGTAGAAAAGTAATAAATACTGGTACAAGACCCACAAAGAGAGTTGATGTTATTACTGGTGATATTGGTTACACACCAAGATGTGAATTTAAGTGAAAGGGGAAGACAACTATTACCAATAGCAATCTTGAAAGAATGAGGAATGAGAAAGTTAGAGAAATCAGGTCTAAAGTTGCTGCAAATGATCACAGTCAAACCAGTTCAAGTAGAAAAACCCATGCTCCATGAAAGTAACATTCTGATATTATGTTATTGATATTCACAAACAATTTCTATTGTGTATGTTTTGATACTATTCTTTTGTTGAAATGAAATAGTGTTTTCTTATGTACCAAACAAAACAAGGTTAAGTTTTTTGTTGTAAGTGAAACATTGGTTATTGTTGGAATGAAGTTCTATGTTTATTCAAGTAGTGCAGCATTTTTGTTACATCCACTGTATCTTCATGTAACAAGGTTCAAGGTTCACTAGTACAACCTTTACATAACAAACTATATCAATGCTTATATTGAAGACTTTGAATTTTCTCGAAAGGTTACACGATAAATAAAAAACATATGAAACTTACATAACAAAATACAATTCTATCTTGTAAAGTCATAACTATTCTAACTAAATAAAGGGAAAAAAAAGAACCAAACTGAAGATATAGAATAAAACAACTATGACAATTTCAGTTACACACAACTACATGTCCATCTTTTACATTCTTGCTAATGCTTCACAATAGGAAAAACACCATGACTATCAAGACAATTAGCTTCTAGTTACAACATGTGCTCTTCTTCTTCTTCTCCTTTATTACCAGTTTGGAACTTTCGACACTACTTTCATAAAATATCAATGCTTCTTCCAACTCCTTAATTCTTCTTGTCAATCTCGGAATAACGTACTTAGATCGTGTATCAACATCTTCTTGATCTCTTCATCTAAAGAAGTTGCATGACTTCTCCTAAAATAAGCCATAAATAATTAAAGAGATAAAAATAAAAAGTAACAGAAATAATTTATATAGAGAACATACACGATAGTGTGGACAAGATCAAAATCTGTGAGCTGAATTGTCCGTCGATCACGAAGTTTGTAACGAAAGTAAGTCTCTATATTTGCATCGCGTTTTTACACGCAACATCGGATCCTTTTCATCATTGCAAATGTGATTCAAGTTAAGAATGAACATCATAACCTAATCACAAAAAATACTAGATTTATCAACTTTGAAAGAAATTAGAAAGAAATTATACTTTAAACAGTTGAAGAACATAGATTTGCACTGGAAACTTTTACATTTCTTGTCTGATTTCCTTCACAAAATTAGACCCCATTTTTGAAGCCTCAAATGGTCATCTCTGTATATTTACGGAGAAGATGATGAACTAATAGTGAAAGAAAAGAGAAAATACGTGACTTTATTTAGTTGGTCAATCGAGGTGCCCTAGGATCATTCACGCGTTTCTATTGTGTGATAACAAACACAGTCAAAAAATGGGTCAAAATAAAATATTTACAAAGAAAATAAATAGATTTGTGAGGTAATAGGTCGCCCGCAAAGTTGGGATATCTTTTTAAAAATTTGGAACAACATCAATGGTGACTTTGCATGTTTTCTAAGGAAAAAATGATGAGAACATGAGAATTGTAGTTGAGTTATGATTTATATTAAAAACACATAAAGTTTTTTTTTAAAACAAAATTTAAATTACATTTATATATATATATATATTATCTTGATAAACATAATATGTATATAGAATTATAAAATTGATAAATAAGCACAAACATGTAAATAGAATAAGAAAATATACCCAAAATAATATATGATAAAGATTTTGTTACTTGAATCAATTGAATCCTTTTAGATTGAAAATTCAAATTTTTGAAGAAAAAAAAAAGAACGGGGGATAAAGGAGGAGAGAGAAGTAGGTTGATTAAAATGGGGAGAGAGACCATGGAATAATGACAAAAACATGTACAAATTTCTTAGTCTTTTAAAAAGAAAAATGTTAATCAGCTGAGGAAATAAAGGAATTAGATTAGGATACTATAAATTTGTCAGTATATTATAATATAGCTATATTTAATTATATTTTTAAAGTATAGCTATTTTTAATAAATAAGTTGATTATTTTGACTAATTACAATCTACAATTTATTGTGAGGTGATCTTCAATTTTTTAAATTTTTTTTAGGTTTGTATATATTTACATTTTCTTCATAGTTTTATAAAATTTAATCGTTATTCTTCGATTTTACTGTCATATACAACTCGACATGGTAATAAGAAATCTTTGATTTATTTTTTATTATTCGATTATTTTTTATTTTTTTATTTTAACTGGGAAAAAGAAATCTTGCCCTTTGGACATAAGATTCAGGGATGAGAGTATGGATAACAAAGAGGTACTCATTCATCTGTTTCTGTTGATTTAATTTAACGATAGTGTGTGTAATTCTTTGATTCTTAATCTCTTCATCATTCTTTTTTTAATCTTCTTCTTCTTCTTGATCTAGTCGTACTACTAGACATTGCAATTAAATTCCAATTGTGATTGTTATTCTTGTTGATATAAAATTGCAAAATCATGGTATACAATAGAGGAAGAAGATCAATTATATACATATACAAACCAGCAATTTATATACATATGCAAATAGTCATCTATTATGTTTAAATTTAATTTGCATATAATTGCATTTTTTATTAATTAAATTTGTATGTAATTGTCTGTATAAAGTTTAATTTAT
>JAOTQJ010195136.1:0-20876 GCA_025642045.1 Solanum sejunctum
CCCAATCTTCCTATTTTATGAAAATTGCATGATTTCAAGTTGTATTTCTTATGTTGGGGGGGGGGGGGGAGGTTGTCAAATATTGTTGATTATGCATGAATATCTATTTTGAGCTTATACTATGAGTTAATCTTTGTCTATTGAGACTATACATGATTCAAGTTATGAAATCTATGAACTTTTATGAAGTTTTGATATGATTTACAAGTTACCTATGATGGGGTTTTACCATAATTTTGGTGGGCTGATTTATATGATTTCAAGATGCATTTATTTCACTATTTCCTGATCTATACTCTTGCATTTTGCATGATTTGAACATGTCCTCATATATATCCACCAAGTGTTTGATGAAATGCCAAGTTAAGAATTCTCAAGATATGTGCATGTATTATAAGTTAAGTGACTTCATGATGAATATGGGCTATCAAGTATGTTATGAATTCATAAAATTACCTATGATTATGCAAGTATGAAGGTAAGCCCTCTTTTAAATATTATACCTCATGTGAGCCTTTTTATGTTAATGCAAGGGTAATATTTGATAATGATCTATTCTTGTGTTTTGAAGTTGAGCTCACCATTATACGTCAAGGATGCTTAAGAGCTACTCGTGTCATGATTCTACGTTTCTCATAAGCTATTAAAGTTGTGATCATTTCAATTATTCCATGTAATTAGGCTTAGCACCGATGGATGGAGGATATGCTCTCTTTCCTTAAACTATGTGCCACTATACGACTATGTTATACCTTTGCAATACTAGTGGATCCATTTAGTGCACATTCTCTTGAAGTTCTTCCTAAAATGGGACAGGCTTCTGTAAGGTGAAGTTACTCATGAAATCTTTTTTGAAATGGGATGGGCTCCCATAAGGAAGGTTACTTCTCCGAAATGGGACGGGCTCCTGTAAGGTGAAGTATGGTTTACCTTGGCAAGTAGACCACCTCTTTTCGGATGAGGGGTAATCATGGAGATTCCAAGTTGTAGCTTGCTTATTCTTATTCTATATCGGTTGAGGTCTCTTCTCACACTTATGTATTATGATCTATATAAGTTGAATGATTTAAAAGCATGTTTTAACTCAAGCATTGATCATGTATGCCATATTGAGATTTTGCCTATCTATTGCCTTTTACTATACATTTTGACTATGTTGCTTATCTCTTGTTGCATTGCATCCTATATACTTAGTACATTCAAACATTCTAACATATACTTTATACCTACATGATGTTACCTTGTAGGAACCGGAGCTCCTTACGATCATCCTCCACGTGGCTAGATTTGACATCTTAAAGATAGCCTTTGGTGAGTCTTCAAGTTCGGGGACAATATGTATACTGCTCTTGTCATTGTTATTTCCTTATGTTGAACTCTTGATACTATGTGGGCGAGGCCAAAAAGTGTCATGGCCCCCACTCTAATTATGTTTAGAAGTATTATTGGACCAATTGATGTAATTATGCTATGATCTTTACTCTTTAGTATTCTATGTTTTATGCTATTAAAGACATCTCTTAGTCCCTTTATCCCTCTTTATTATCTCTTGATATTATTTACTTTGCTTCCACCAAGGATGTGTGATTGATATGCTAAGAGACTTGTTTGGGCTCCTTCGAGTTTTCATTCGCCGTGTCATGTCTAGGCCCTAGGCTTGGATTGTGACAATGGCTAGACTTAAGTTGATTTATTAAGTAATTTGAGTATCAATCCTTAGTTTCCTTTATTTTACTTTTGTTTTTGTTTTTGTTTTATTTTTTTGCAGGGTATACTAGTAGTGTATACCCAAAACTCAGAGTCAAGGAAATCCCTTCACTCCACTTGATATAGAGATCCAACGAATTACTAGAATAGTAGCCCAAGAAAATATCAACAAGGTGTCCAAGATAACTTTGAACCAAAATGATAAGGCTGAGAATCCACCTCCTTTGGAGAACATTCCACAACCTCAGGAGTTCGACGCCAATGCTTATCAATAGAATCAGTAGGTTGAACCCCATGGCTATGGATGTGACCAGGGCTATTGTGTTTCCACCACTACCAACTGACACAAAGTTCACAATCTCTAGCGAGTTACTTCAGATGCTGCAGAATCGTGGGTTATTTGCGGGCTTACCATAAGAGGATCCACATAGCCACTTGCACAGTATGTCATTTATTTGTAAGAGTATGATGGGGACACAAAATTTGTCTATGGATACTGTAGGACTTCATGTTTTCTCATTGTTTCTTATGGGCAATACTGCATTATGACTATTTGAGCTTCTGCAGATTTTAATCATTAGCTGGACAGATTTAGAGAGGACCTTTTTAGAGATGTACTTCCCTAGATCAAAGAAGCTCAAATTGACGGATCAGATCAATAACTTTGAGCAAATTTCTGGTGATTTAATAAGAATAACTTGGGACCGATTTACTAAGTGTCTGAGGAGCATCCCTGACCATAAGATAGTTGATGATGCCTTGGTGGAGATCTTCTACTATGCCCTTGATGAGAATAGTCAGGCTTGTGCTGACATTATTATAGGGGGTCATATTTCTAGATCAACCATTTGCAAGGATTGAAGAGCATACGGAGCAAGTGGTCAAGACGAATTGTGCATAAGGGAAATGGGATAGAGCTTCCACAATGGGTTTATATGCTATGAGTGTTGGTTTAGAGCAAGCCAAAATTAATGAAGAGATTATACAACAACTTGCTCAGCTTCGCACAAGCATGGATGTGGTTATGAAGCAAAACCAAGAAAGAGTAAATGTGGTAGTTCACACACCTCCACATGCACCTATGTGCGAGGAGCCTTACTTTGAGGAGGATTCTTGTTTGTGAATGATTAGATGGGGGGTTTCTGGATGAAGGCCCAAGGGTCCAATCAGGACTATTGGCATAGAGATCAAGGAAACCAAGGTCCGAACTATGGTAGAGATGGAGCTTATAGAAACAATCGAGGTGGTTATTATGATAGGAACAGGGTCCTGAAGCAGATTGGGGTAGAAGCGATGGTTTTAGAAATGGTCCATATGTGCCAGCACATAATCGAGACACCTGTGCAAGCAATTCTAGAATTGAGGAGATTTTGATCGCTTGTTGAAGAAGGCTGAGACACAAGATGAAACTCTAAAGGGCATGAAATCTGATATTTCAAGTATTATTCAAAAGATAGAGTGTCATTCTATGGCTATTGAATAACTTGAGCAATAATTTGGTTGAGTATCAACTCAGTTTAGTCAGCGTCAGAAGGGTACATTGCCTAGTAATACAGTGCAAAATCGAAAGAATGAAGGGCAATGTATGGTGGTAACTACTAGGGTTGGCAAGAGTACCATTGATCCTCCTATACTGGTTGAGATAGAAGATGTTCGTGAGAAGATAGTTGCAGACAAGGATGTGGTTGAAGGAGATGATTGTGTCAAAGATGGGGTAAGTAAGGTAGCTAATGAGCCACATAAGTATAAGCCCATTCCAAGGCCTCCTCCTCCTTTCCCTCAAAGTATTAAAAAGAGGGAGGAGGAATGCAAGTTCAAGCACTTTCTCTCCTTGCTTAAGCAACTATCTATCAACATCTCTTTTATTGAGGCTTTGAAAAAAATGCAGGGTTATGTAAAGTATATGAAGGATTTGGTTTCCAAGAAGCCCACTGTGAGTCAGGAGCTTTCTCAAGAGATTCAACATTGTGGTGTTATCACTACGAAGTCCTTAGCTTAGAAGTGTGAAGATCCAGGTGCTTTTACCATACCTTGCACAATAGGAGATGTGGAGTTCGCAAGGGTGATATGAGATTTAGGTGCCAATACCAATTTGATGCCTCTTAAGATCTATAAGAAGCTTGGATTGGAAGACTCTACCTCTACTAACATACAGTTGTTAATGGCAGATCGAACGATGAAGAAACCTGTAGGGATACTCTATGATGTGTTGGTTAAAGTGAAAAAATTCATATTCTCTATAGAATTTGTAATTTTTGATTGTGAGATTGATTTTGCAGTTCCTATCATCTTGGGAAGACCATTCCTAGCCACGAGAAAATCTCTAGTAGATATGGAAGCTAGTTAACTCAGGTTTAGATTGAATAATGAAGAGGTTGTCTTCGATATCCGCTAGTCCATGAAGTATCCATATGAGCTCAAAAGTGAAGTTTGGGAAATTGGTGAAATCTGGTAATTAATTTGTCTAAGTCATGTCGTGACAATAAATTAGGTGCTACTTGGGAGGCAACTCAAGGTTTTTGATGTTATTGCATAGTTATGGGTTCATTTTTTAGGTTTTAGATTCAATAGGTAGTTGTTTTGTTTTGTTTTGATTACAATTTCTAACAATGGGTTAGTTGGATTTGGGTAATTGTGTAATTCATGAAGAGTATGAAAGTACAGGGCCAAGTCAGCAAATTGGCTGAGAAAAATGTCAAGTTCAGTTTCTACTACTGGACTTATGAGTCATATTGCACTTTACGACTTATCACCCCATCTCGTAGAGATTTCCAATGAGTAGGATAACTGTGTACTCCAACCCACGAGCCATCTTTATGACTCATAGATCAAAATATAAGTCATGAAGAGGTTTATGAAACTCAGGTAAGATTCTAAATTTTTCTAAGTGTTGAGGGTTCTACGAGACCATGCTTATGAGTTGTAGATCTATCTGCAACTAGTAGTCGGGTTTCGTAGACCTAAGCTCAGTAATTTTAACAGTTAACCCAATAAAGTATAAAAGAGAGGGGTCAAATTATTCTGACCCCTATTTGACCTAATTGACTAAAAATTCTGTAATTTCTCCATTTCCTCCTATTTTTTGATCAAATTTCAATCATCATTGAGCATTCTCCGATAAGGGTTTCGGTACCTAGGGTTTCTTGATCCTTCATCTCCTCTCTCTTCTCTAAGTTAATATCTACTTGTAGTAAGTTTTTGGTTTAATTTTAATCATTAATTTGCCTTATTCTTCATTGATTGAGTTGAGGATTATGATTGAGATTGTTGTTTAACCATGAAACTCTTGTTAAATTTCAATTGTGTATGTGAAACAGGATTGCGATGTATTAGATTAAATATTTGAATTCGGAAATTAGGTATATTTTGGCTTTGAAATTGCTTATTGATTATGCCTATTGGATCAGTCACTATGATTGTTTGAATAGTATTACATAAATTGTGATGGGGACTTAAAGTACATGTTAATTCGAATGAATGTGGGGTAGTCGGAAACTTAGGTTATTCCATGCTTAATCCTTTTTGATGGGGTGAATATATGTTAAAATCATGCTTGGGGATATGGGTGTTGGATTATAATCATGTACGTGCTTATATGCTTGCTTTGATGCTATTGATTAAGTATTGAATATGTTCTTAATGTCCGTGTGATGGACTTAGAAACATCAAGTATCTAAGATTTCTTGTTCACGAGAGTCTTTCACCACTTGTAGATTAATCTACGAGTCATAATTACCCCTCATGGGAAATTGCAAAAACTTGATACTCTGAGAACTCATTAGATGAGGCATTCTACAATTTGTAGATCATTTTACGACTCCTAGACAGGTCTCGTAGACCCCTGTCTGATTTTTAATTACACTCTAGAGTTGTATACAACCCTAGTCTATGACTTGTAAAACTCTTTACGACTTGTACCTAGGTCTCATAAACTATTCCAGTGTCCTAAATTGTTCTGAACTTATGGTCTACGAGAGCACTTTATGACTCATAGTGCTCACTATGACTCGTAAAGAGGCTTTCGTAGTACCCTTCTGCTACTTTCAGATTACTTTTTGCATTTTTTTGATACTTGGGGCTGATTATGGTGTGTTTATGTCTATGTTTCAAGTACTATGGCCCCAAAAGGAAATCACACAAAGATCGAGGACTTTAGGAGAAAGCTTAGGGATGAGCCTATGAATGACGAGTCTTGAGATACTGAGCAGACCTCTCAGTTGAGTGGGTCACTAGAGACCCTTAATGTCTCACTAGACCGCAAGGCTGAGGTACCATATGTCACGACCCATGCCAAGGGCCTAGACGTGACATGGCGAATGGGAACCTGAAGGGTCCCTAAACTAGCCTCTTAGCATATCATTCACACATCCTTGGTTGCAGAAACAAAGTAAATAACATCAAGAGAGTAAAATTAAAGATAAAGACTAAGAGAAGAGTTTCATAGCATAAATCATAAAGTGTCAAGGCTCAAATATAGTTACATCACTTTTCCAACAACATCTCTAGCATAGATTAGGCGGGGGCCAAGACAAGCTTTCTCGGCTTACCCTTTCAGTATCAAAGTGTTCATCATAAGGAAATAACATAAGCAAGAGAGAAAAAAAGGCTAATATCCCCAAACTTGAGGACTCACCATAAGCTATATTCAAGATGTCAAACTAGCCATGGGAAGGATGATCGTGAGGAGCTCCGATTCCTACATGGTAATATTAAGTAGGCATAGAGTATGCGTTAGTACGTTTGAATCTACTAAGTATGTAGAATGCAATGCAACAAGATATAGGCATCATAATCGAAATGCATAATTAGGCAATGAATGAGCATATACAATATGATATGTATGAATGATATTTGAAGTAAACATGCTTATATAGAACATATTACATGTGTAGTAAAAGACCAACATTATATAGATCAAGGCCTACCACTCCCTTGATGAGGCGATTGCTGTACAAACTCCCCAACATAGTTGCACTATCCTACTATCTCCTAAGCAAGGCAATTGAGGTATAAGCCCCCCCACATGGTTGCACGTGCCTACTACATCCTGAGAGAGGCAATTGAGGTACAAACCTACCAACATAGTAGTTCGAGCCTACTTACCTTTGAACCAGGTATGGTGAACTTGCAGCACTATAGATACTATTCATGAAATTGATATATATATATATATCCCTTTTTATTATCATAAAGTCACTTAACTAATGTACCATGCATTAGACCTTCAACAACACAAGAAATCTTAACCGGTCATTTTATAAAAACTTGGCAGGTATGTTATGCTAATGTAAAATCGTACAATTCAAAAGTGAATCATGTGAGAAATTCTGATGTAAATCATCCACCAATACTTGGTAAAACCCTTATGTGAAATACATTGAAAACCCCCATCAAATATTGAGACAGATCATAGTTCCATAGCTTAAAACATGCATAATCATAATAGGTAATTCACCTCATGTTATAGACTTAAAAATGAGAAATCATGTGTTTTCAATCAAACTCTCATAAAACCCCAAAATAGTATATGATCATAATCACTAATGAATAATACCCATAAGAAACACAATTTGGAAACATCTAATGTTTATAGAAATGGAAGATTCATGGGTGAAAGGTACCTATGAATGAAACCCACATACCTTAGACTTTGAGTTTCTTGAAATTGAGTTGTGAAAGACTTGAAGTTTGGAAGTGGGTCTTGGAATCTAAAGCTTGCTCTTGAGTTTCCTTGAATTTGTATTGGGGTTTTGATGGATGCTTTTGAGAGAATTTGAGATTGTATTTGAGATAAGAGTAATGAGTTTGATCTTTTGGAGTAGGGTTTAGGCCTTTTGGGAGGGTTAAGATAGTATTGGAAGTCTAAAAAGGTCATTGAATAGATTAAATTCACGAAAATCCCATTATTGAATGGATGGAAAAATTGACAAAGTGTCACCTCACTTGAGGTTATTCTAGTCATGTGGCACTCCACAGGTCATGTGGAGTGCCCATGGGATGATACTTAGTCTAAAAAATTGGAATTGGAGCACTTGGGAAAAAGTTATCATCATCTTCACTTTGATGGGCCACTTTCACGGGCTGTGTGGTGTTACACGGTCCATGTAGTAGTCCATGCAACTATATTTAGAGTAAAATGTTGCTGCCCACCCCAAGCCTAAGGCTCATGAGCCGTTTGACTTGCTACGGCCCATCAAATGAACCCATGGCACCACACTTAGTTAAAAACTCCCTCCCATGCTTACCTTTCTCACTTGCACACACTCCACAACCAAGCACATGGTTAGTGCCAAGCCACACAGTCTATGCCACTAGTCATGCCCCATACCTTAGTCAAAAAATGGCCTTTTCCAGCTTAAGGCTTCCCAGAAAGCCCATCCAACACTTCACTGTCCATCTAAGAGCCTGTGTGGTTTCACTGCATGGGAGAGCCTCACAAAGACGTCATAACTCCTTCATATGACCTTAAAATGAAGTGAAACCAAGTGTGTTGGAAAGGTAATGCAAAGGGATTTCATTTCACATGTCGTGGGTCAACCAGTTCCAAGTGTGCTAAAATTTATACTCACTTAAAGTTGACATTTTCCTCAACCAACACCCAGAATTTAACTCATAGGGAAGCTTTGAACTTGTCTAAGTACTAGAAGTCTCCCATGACCCCCAAATACACTCTCCTCCTACACTAATAAGGCTTGGAACATGGATATAAAAGAGCATGGAGTTACGGGGTGTCACAATATCTCTCCTTGGGAACGTTCATCCCCGAATGTCAAAGAAAGGTACACAAGAAAAGTAATCATAAAGAGTTTAGCCTAACATGGATGCAGCAAATGCACGTAAACATGATTTTCAAAATGTCTCAACATGAACATCAAAAATCACCATAACTTGTCTATATAAACATGATGCATATAATGACATAAGGGCCAAAATGTAACACTTAAAATCACACAGGGGAACTTAAAAAATACCTTAGGCTTGAGTAGAGTGGAATAGATACATATATCACTTTTGTATGTCTGCCTCGGCTTCCCATGTGGCACTTTCAACTTGTTGGTTTCTCTAAAGAACCTTGACAGAAGCTACCTCTTTGTTACTCAACTTCTTTACTTACCTATCTAAGATTTCTACCGGGACCTTATCGTAAGTCAAATTGTCTTCAACAACCCCCACAACATCAAGAGGCATAATAACGCTTGGGTTACCCGAACACTTCTTCAACATAGATACATGGAAGACCTAATGAACCATATGCATGTCATTAGGCAATTCCAACTCATAGGCCACCTTAGCAATCCTCCTCAACACCCTATAAGGACCCATAAATTTAGACTCAATTTCCCTCTTTTACCAAAATGAACCACACCCTTCATGGGTGAAACCTTCAAATAGACCCAACCACCAACTTTAAATTCAAGATCCCTCCTCCTCACATAGGCATAGGACTTTTGTCGACTTTGAGCAGTTTTCAATGTCTCTATAATTAACCTCACCTTCTCCATGGTCTCCATAACCAAATCTAGGCCTAACAAGGCCATCTCCCCAACCTCAAACCATCCAACTAGGGATCTACAATGCCTCCCATAAAGAGCTTCGAAAGGAGCCATACCAATGCTTGAATGATAATTATTATTATAAGCAAACTCAATCAATGGAAGATGATCATCCCAACTACTCTTAAACTCAAATACACAAGCCCTAATCATGTCCTCAAGAGTTTGGATGGTTCTTTCGGCTTGGCCATCCATTTGAGGGTGGAAGGCCATGCTAAAATTTACCTTGGCACCAAGACCTCTTTGGAATGACCTCCAAAAGTGAGAAATGAATTGAGCACCACGAATCAAGATGATAGACAAAGGCACTCCATTTAGTCTAACTAATTTATAAATGTACAATTTAGCATAATATTCAACACCATATGAAGTTTTTATTGGTAGGAAATGTGCCGACTTCATTATTCTATCAACCACAACCCAAATGGAATCAAAACCCTTTCTAGTCTTAGGTAACCCAATAAAAAAATCCATGTAAATCTCCTCCCACTTCCAAGTAGGAATCTCTATATCTTGGGTTAGGCCACTCGACTATTGATGTTCGGCTTTGACTTGTTGGATATTATGGCAACTGGATACAAACTTAGCAAATCCCTCTTCATACCACCCTACCAAAACAATTCCCTCAAATCTCTATACATTTTTGTAGAACCGGCGTGAATAGAATAGGAAGAATTATGAGCCTCATCAAGAATCCTTTTTTTCAAGTCATCCACACTAGGCACACACAACCTCTCTTAGTACCTAAGGGTACCATCTTCACCTTGGGAGAAAACCTTCACTTTCCCTCTTTCACCAAGGCCTTCAATTGTAACATAGAGGGGTCAAGATCTTGCTTTACTTTCATTTCATCAACCAAAGATGATTTTGAACCATCAACAACTACAATACCACCATTATCAACCTCTTCGAACCTAACCCCCAATCTAGCTAACTTATGAACCTCTCTATCCACCTCCTTGCCCCCATCATCCACATGAGTTAGGCTACACATGGCACCCTACTCAAAGCATCAACCATAATATTAGCCTTACCGGGGTGATAATCCACACTCATATCATAATCCTTAAGAAGTTCTAACCACCTTCGTAGTCTCAAATTGAGATCTTTTTGAGTGAACAGATATTAGAGAATCTTATGATCGGTAAACACATTAACATACACCCTATACAAATAATGATGCCAAATTTTCAAAGCAAATACCATGACGACCATTTCAAGATCATGAATATGATAATTAATTTCATGCACTTTGAGTTATCTAGAAGCATAGGCTATCATCTTACCATTTTGCATCAAAACACAACCCAAACCAATTCGGGAGGCATCGCAATACACAACAAAGCCTTTTAACCCTTTCGGTAGTGACAAGATATGAGTGGACACAAGCTTATCTTTCAAAGTTTGGAAACTCTTTTCACACACTCATCAGTACACACAAATTTAGCCTTCTTTTAAATCAACTTAGTCATGGGAGAAGCTATAGAAGAGAACCCATTCATAAATGTTCGGCAATAGCCCACTAAGCCCAAGAAACTTATAATGTTCGAGTCAAAGGTCTAGGCTAATTTCTAATCACTTCCATTTTGTGATCCACCTTAATACTATCCCCCGACATCACATGACCTAGGAAGGAAACCTTTTACAACCAAAATTCACACTTCTCATACTTAGCATACAATTTCTCTTCCCTCAGTTTTTGCAACACCACCCTCAAATGACCCACATGCTCCTCATTACTATCAGAATAGATCAAAATATCATCAGTAAAAATCACCACAAACAAATCAAGGTAGGGTTTAGAGATCATATTCATAAGATCCATGAAGATAGCCGGTGGATTAGTCAAACTGAAGGAAATAACCACGAACTCATAGTGCCCATACGTAGTTCAAAAAATCATCTTAGGAATGTAAAACTCCCTCACTTTCACTTGATGATATCTAAACGAAGGTCAATCTTAAAGAACTAACTAGCCCCTTAAAGTTGGTCAAACAAATCATCAATCCTTGGGAGAGGGTACTTATTCTTTATGGTGACCTTATTAATTTGCTGGTAGTCAATGCACATTCTAAGATTACCATCTTTCTTCTTTACAAACAACACTGGTGTACCCAAGGTGATTGCTTAGGCCTAATAAAATCCTTCTCCAACAAATCCCTCAATTGTTCCTTCAACTCCGCAGTGGCCATACAGTAAGGGGAATAAAAATGGGTTGAGTATCGAGAAAGAGGTCTATATCAAAGTCTATTTTTCTTTCGGGAGGAACACCGGGAAGGTCACTTGGAAAGATATCAAGAAACTCATTAACCACCAAAACCAACTCTATAGAAAGGACTTTATACTCAACATCCTTAACCCTCACAAGATAATAGAGATACCTCTTAGAGATCAACCTTTGGGCTTTAATACAAGAGATAAACCTATCCTTGACCACCATATTATGACTCTTCTACTCATGGACAGATTCATTTGGGAGTTAGAATTTGACCTTATGGGTTCTACAATCAATAGAGGCATAATATGCATGCAAACAATCCATCCCAAGAATGATATCAAAATCGATCATATCTAACTTAACAAGGTCACATGGCAAAATATTATGCAAAATACAAATAGGACACTTCCTATAGATCTTTTTAGCAACAATAGATGCACCACTAGGAGTAAACACCTCATAAGACTTACATAATAATTTGAGCTCAACATGAAAAAATTGACAATAAAAGGAGTAATAAAATAAAGAGTGGCACCTGAGTTTATCAATGCATACATATCAAAATCAAAGATTTTTAATATATCGATGACGACATTGGGTACCTCACTACCCCTTGCCTTTCTTAAAGAGCATAGAACTAATTGTGCCTTGGGGTACCACCTTGTTGGACTCCTCTCCCCAAAGGAACCTTATTTGCACCCCAACCTTATGGATGAAAATACTTATCTTTGTTCCAATTACGAGGGCAATCCATCATCTTATGACCTACTTCCCTATAAATATAGCAAGCATTAGTAGCCCTCAAGCATGGGCCATCATAACCCTTACCACATTTTGGACACAAAACATTAGGCCCCACACCACCATTACCTTGGACCCTTGGGTAGTCATTGGCAAACCTTCTATTAGGAGCATGAGAAGACCTTTGACCTTGAAGAAATTGGGCACCTTTGAGAATTTGGAACTTACCATCAAACTGGGTCCTTTTGGCATCATTACCCTTATCTTTCTCAACTTCTACCCCTCCAATTGTTTGGAATAAGTCATAAGGTAGGATAAATCTATGTCACCTATCAATACGTCAGTGCGATATTCTTCACTCACCAAATCGAATACACCTATCACAAACTTATTTATCCTAGACCTCAGGTCGGCAACCTAGTGTGGAGCATATTTATAGAGTTGGTTGAACTTGAGGGAATATTCCCTCACACTCAAGGATCCTTGCTTCAAATTCATAACTCCATCATTTACCCTCTCTAAGCTCAAGAGGGAAGAACCAATTGAGGAATGCCTCCTTAAACCTCTCTTATAGAATCACATTGTTGACGCTCTTCTCTCCTTCCATTAAGTAAACCAAATTTGGACTACTCCCTTGAGTTGGTAAGCTGCCAACTCCGCCTTCTCCTCCGATCTAACACCCATAATATCCAATACTTTATACACCTCATCAATAAATTCTTGAGGGTCTTAATACACTTTAGACCCACAGAACTCTGGTGGGTTCATCCTCACAAAGCCCCTCACTCGAGATGCCAGAGTAGGAGCATGAGGGGCTTGGGCCCCTTGGTTGACTTGGTTATCCATGACTTGATCCAGAAAAGTGAGAGCATCTCGGAGCTCTCCATGAGCCGGTTGTTCCTCGAGTGTGTAGGCTCTTTTTCCTTTTGTGTTAGGCTTGATCTAAATAAAATAGCAAACAACATTTAGTAAAGGAGAAACCTTTCCTAACTTCTATAGCACGACATAGATCGTGAAGGAGGGAAACATTTCCTAAAACATCTCATAGCCTCTTATTCGTAGTTCTGGTGCACAACACAACCATAATTAAGACTCTAATCAACACGGTGCTTTGGATGCCGAGGACCATTAATAACCTAATGCTCTGATACCAAGTTTTTTATGATCCAAACCAAGGGCCTAGATGTGACACGACAAATGAGAATCCGAAGGGTACCTAAATTAGCCTCTTAGCATATCATTCACACATCCTTGGTCACAAAAGCAAAGTAAACAACATCAAGAGAGTACAATTAAAGATAAAGACTAAGAGAAAAGTTTCATAGAATAAATCATAAAGAGTCAAGGCTCAAACATGGTTACTTCACTTGTCCAACAATACCTCTAACATAGATTGGGCGAGGTCCAAGAAAAGCTTTTCAGGCTCACCTTTTAGTATCAAGGCATTCATCATAAGGAAATAACATAAGCATGAGTGAGAAAAAGGCTAACATCCCCAAACTTGAGGATTCAACACAGGCCATCTTCAAGATGTCAAACTAGCCATAGGTAGGATTCACCTTAGGCCTACTACCTCCCGAGTGAGGCAAGTGAGATACAAAATCCCCTAATATGGTTGTTTGAGCCTACTGCTTCCCAAACAAGGCGTGGTCATCTTGCAACACTATAGATACTATTCATGAAATTAATACATATATGCATGCCTTTCATCATCATAAAGTCACTTAACTCATATGTCATGCATTAGGCCTTCAATAACTCAAGAAACCTTCACCAAATATTTTATCAAACACTTGGCGGGTATGTCATGCTAGTATAAAATCATGCAATTCAAGAGTGAATCATGTAAGAAATTCTAATTAAAATCACCCACCAATACTTGGTGAAACCCTTATGTGAAATACATTGAAAATTCCCATCAAATATTGAGAGAGATCATAGTCCTAGAACTTGAAACATGCATAATTATAATTGGTAATTCAACTTATGGTATAGACTTAAAAATGAGAAATCATGTGTTTTCAATCAAACTTTCATAAAACCCCAAAATAGTATATGATCATAATCACTAATGAATAATACCCATAAGAAACACAACTTAAAAATATCTAATGTCATAGAAATGGAAGATTGGGCTTCATGGGTGAAAGGTACCCATGAATGAAACCCACATACAGTAGACTTTGAGTTTCTTGAAATTGAGTTGTGAAAGACTTGAAGTTTGGAAGTGGGTCTTGGAATCCAAAGCTTGCTCTTGAGTTTCCTTGAGTTTGTATTGGGGTTTTGATGGACGCTCTTGAGTGAATTTGAGAGTTTATTTGAGATGATAGTAATGAATTTGATCTTCTGGAGTAAGGTTTAGGTCTTTTGGGAAGGTTAAGATAGCATTGGAAGTCTAAAAAGGTCACTAATTAAGTTCACAAAAATCCCATTAATGAACGAATGGAAAAATTTACAAAGCGTCACCTCACTTGAGGTTATTCTGGTCGTGTGGCACTCCACGGGTCGTGTGGAGTGCCCATGAGATGATACTTAATATAAAAAATTGGAATTGGAACACTTGGGAAAAACTTATCGTCATCTTCACTTTGATGGTCCACTTTCACGGGCCGTGTGGTGTTACACGATCCTTGTAGTAGTCCGTCCAACTACAATTAGAGAAAAATTTTGTAGGCCACCCATAGGATCATAGGCTGTCTGACCTGCCACGGTCCATCAAAGGTGCCAGTGGCACCATACTTAGTCAAAAACTCCCTCCCATGCTTACTTTCTTCACTTGCACGCACTCCACAACCAACCATATAGTCAGTGTAAAGCAACACCGGCCTATTCCACTGGCCGTACCCCATGCCTTAGGCTAAAAATGAGCTTTTGTAGCTCAAGGCTTCCAAGACAGCCCGTCCAACACCTCACTATCCATCTAAGAGCCCATGTGGTTTCACTACATGGGAGGGCCTTACGGAAATGATCATAACTCCTTCATTCGACATCAGAATGAGGTGAAACCAAGTGCATTAGAAAGATAACTCAATGGGATTTCATTTTACTTATCTTGAGACATCTAGTTCCAAGTGTGATAAAATTTATGCTCATATAAATTTGACCCTTGCATGAACAAACACCCAAAACTCAACTCGTAGGGAAGCTTTGAACTTGTGTAAGCAATAGAAGTCTTCCATGACCCGAATACACTCTCTACCTACACTAATAAGGCTTGAAACATAGATATATAAGATTATAGAGTCATAGGTTGTCCACCGTAGACCAGAGCAGTAGTAGCCAGAGCTGGCCATACTCATGATCAAACTGATACGCCTTCCTAGTTTGAAGAGGAAGGTAATGATGAGACTAGGAGTAATATGCCCAAAATGACATGATCATTAGAGGATTCCAGTTCCAAGGAGTTCTTCAAGGACAGAGGAGATGCCGAGTCCTCTGCCGCACCATCATTTTCATCAACAATGGATGCTATTACTCTCGGTGGTACGTCTAGGGTATGAAGGCTATATTCTTTGAGGACATGCAATGAAAAGAGAAGGGCAGACCTACTCGTTCTATGTAAGGGAGCCTCATGTAATTTCTGATAGACTGAGCCATGTCTCAGGTATGTAGGACATTATGATACATATGGGTTGATGTACTGACAAAGTCACTTGGACGGTACTCCCCAATTTTGGTGAGGGAGTTTTATGCATCTTATATAGGCATGATCCAGTGTAATCTTCCCAAGGGGAAGAAGCCTCTCACTCAGGATAGATTGATAGTGACACATATGAGTGGTTGAAGGGTGGACATTTTTGAGGAGACAATCTGTCGTATGCTTTTTGGTCTTGAGTATCATGCCCCCAGATCTACAATAGAGTTAGACCATAGGCTGGGGCAGGCCAAGAACGTATTGGTTATGAAAGATCTAGTATAGTAGACCTTACTTCTAAAATGGGTGGCTAGTCTATTGTAGAGTATGGTCCGGAGCCTTCTTAGTCACCACCCACACTAAGCTATAGTGAAGGCTTCACTCAGCTTTCCCGCCAAGTTTTGGTGGGCCACTATTACATCATACATTTGATTGACTTTGGCAGATAATACACTTATATCAGAGTGTACAGTATTTGTTGCCAACATCTTAGCTAGCTATGACATCGACAGGGCCCAACTCATAACAGAGCAGATACATGTGTTCGCACTGAAGAGGACCACCTCCATACTATTTCCTATTTTAATCTACAAAATCTGTGTCAAGTCTAAGGTGGAGATTTTGCACCAGCTAGACTAGTTAGTTGAGGCCCAACATACTTTAGAGCCTAACCTGGTCAAGGTTGATGAGAGCCAATTGGCAATTCGATGATCATAGCCTCCACCACCACCATAGATGTTTGCCTCGGTGCCACCACTTGAGAGTTCGGTGACTGCCCTTACTACTACTACTACTATTACTACTACTACTACTACTACTACTACTACTACTACTACTACTACTACTACTACTACTACTACTACTACTACTACAGAGGAGAGACCCCTATAGCCCGAGGTAGTCATTCAGAGCGGTCCCACTGTAGCTGCTATCTAGAGGTCAATACTGTATAGCCTTCTACAGTGGGCATGGTCTATGTGTCTGCCGCTTGTGTCCAGGCTATGACAGTGATTATCACGTGCTGAGGCCCAGTTATCTTAGCTTATTTAGTAGCTCAGGCCATGGTTCTGGTAGGCTATTGCAGACTTAGAGCAGCGGAGCCAGGAATTCACTATTTCTACTATTTAGGAGCGTGTTTCTGCAGTGGATGCCTGTATCGATGCCTTTGAGGAGCAGGTATAGAAGATATTGGTTGAGGCTCAATCTTCAAATTTATTAGCCATCCAGTTAGAGATTAAGAAGCTTAGGGATGACATGACATCATTATTTGTAGCGCCAGTTAAACTACTAGAGTCGACCCCTTCAGAGCCTATATTTGATTTATTTTCCTCTTTGGAGCCTACACTGACTTTCCACAGGAAGAGACCTCTCATAGAGGGTGATGAGCTAGAGGAGAAATGTATGTCAAAGCTTTCTGAGGTGAGGAGGAGGATCTCGAGTTGGCTTTGAGGACATAGAGGCACGAGAAAGAGATGAGGCTAGCTCGTGAGCATGATAGGGCAAGGGGTATTGGCCCCTCCATATAGAGTACTACAACTGATTAAACTACCCCGCAGGTAAAGGGTGTCTAGACTCATCCCGAGACTGGCGTTTAGGACCCCAGGTTTGTTTTTGATTCCCTACATTCTATTTTTGCTTGATTTTGTGCATTGGGGGATAATGTAGATCTTTTTCGATAGGGTGTGGGTAGTTATGGGCCTTAGTGAACTCTAAGTAGCATATGGTCCATAACTATCCTAAATTTTGATTTTGAGATTTTTTTGGCTATGTTCTTTTTCCTCTTGGATATTTAATTTCTGATAAACCGACATATTTAGAATGTTTAAATAATATTTATAGCATATAGTACTAAAACTTATGGCATATAGCATGTTTTGTTTTGATTTGAAAAAATGGTACCCACCAAAAATATCTTGATTAGTAGTTAGATGGCAACCATCTATGTTTATGTGTTTGGCAATATCTATCCTGATAAAGTGAGGGTAATTTGAGATACGAAGCATGATTTGTGAGTTTCTTATTGATAATGTGTGAAATGCCATGTGAGTGTGAGCTTAGTTTGCCAAATTTATGTATTTGTGCTAATTCAGAATTTGCCCTATTACTCTAAGTTAGATTGTATATTAAATGGATTAGGAAGAGATCTTAGACCTTTGTTCCTTAATTAGTCCACTTTATCTTGAAATGACCAACCAAATGAAGTTTTATCCCTTGTTCCAAATATTTGAGCCTTTCATGTACCATTTCTTTCTAAAACACCTAATTAACCTTGCCTTATCTAGTGAGAAACCTTGAAACTAGCCTTGGTATATCCTTAAACATTGTGAACCTTGACTGAGGCAAAAAACTTAAGTTGAGGGTGCCTACCAAAAGTAACCTTGGTTCAGGGGAATAAATATTGTATACTTCACTACAAGCTCCTAAGTTGTGTGTGACCAGTGTAAAGTTGAAGCACAAAAATAAGGAGGTGAGTTTTGGAAAGAGGATAAAAAGAACAAAAAACATGTATCGAGTGTAAGAAAAATGAAAAATGCCTTAGATTGAGCTTAAAAAAAGCAAAATGAAGTGTAAAAATAAGGCAAAAGCTAAAAAATAAGAAGAAAGCACTTGAAAAACATTGAATAAAGAAAAAGGAAGAATAAGGTGAAAATAGTAGAGTTGGTGCAGCAAACATGACGAGAAATGCGATTTCAAGGAGGGCCTTTAGTCACTATTTTTCCAAAATATCATATCTAAGCCCTTTGAGCCTATGTTACAAGCCTAAAAAGTCCTAAAGTGATCTTAGTCTAGTTAGTTGAAGGTCTAGGTTATAGGTATAGGGAAAACCTATGGTATTAGTCATCATGCATGAATATCTTTTGTGAGGATGAGTGTTTTTGCATAGTCCCAAATCTAAATATGAAATCATTAGTAAGTGTAAAAAATGAGACATCTTTCTATGAGGGCACTTCCATTGTATTGTCAGTATTTGACTTGTTCAGTGATTATGGACTATTCATATTCTCTTGTTTTTCATAGTTATGTTGTTACATGCACCAGTATACTTTGGTTCGTTAAATAGCTATCTGATTTATTTTGAAAAGTTGGTATGGGTACGTGAGTTTGAATTGTATATAATGTATGCCACTGAGTTGAGGTCTGTGTGTTACTGTATTGTCTATATAGATTAAGTCGCACTTGAGGAGAAACAACAATTTTAAGTTGAGGGTGTTTTTATGCTATCAAAATACAACACTTGTGATGCCTAAAACATAGGATTTTATGTGTTCACAATGCAAGATTTATGGTTTTTATGTGTTTTTGGTGTTTAGTTTTGTAGGAAAGTAGGTGGGACGATTTTGGGGGCAAAAATGCAGTGTTTTTTGGTTTTTTGGTGATTTACGAGACATTCTATGAGTCATAGAGCAGTCTATGAATTATAGAGGTAGTTAAGCGATAAATTTCAGCAAAGGGTAAGATCTCGAGTTCAAGTCCACGAGACCTCTATGCGAGTCGTAGAGCATTCTACGAATCGTATAGATAGGTTTTGTGAAGATTTTTAGAGAGAGACGAGTTAAAGCATTTGAAGCCTATGACTCTAAAGTACGAGTCTTAAATTAGATTACGATTTGTGAAGATGTTTCGGGGAAATGAAGTCAAAGACCTTAAGGGCTAAATACAAGACCTCGATTACGACTCGTAGAAGACACTATGAGTAGTAAACACCTTTCATAGAGTCCACTGACTAGTTTTTCTATTTTAGGACTCAATTGTAATTACTATAAATAGTACTTTTTAGGTTTTTTTCAGTACAATACAGTAGAGAACGTCATTGCAGAGTACCTTTAAGGTTTTGTACTTGGAGACTAAATACTTGGAGGAGAATATACTTGTGAATTAATTCGATCTTACATCTTGTGATTCTTAATCAATATTGAATTTTTTTGATTCTCAATTCAATTGAGTAAGTACTTAGTTATGTTTTCACAATAGATAATTTCTTTATCGACCCATAAGAGTAGCTAAAT
Organism: Solanum sejunctum; assembly: GCA_025642045.1. Taxonomy (NCBI): domain Eukaryota; kingdom Viridiplantae; phylum Streptophyta; class Magnoliopsida; order Solanales; family Solanaceae; genus Solanum; species Solanum sejunctum. The sequence continues at coordinate 19,861 of JAOTQJ010195136.1, forward strand.
CCACAACTAGGGTTGTAGAAACCATGAAGATCTAACAAATTAGACCCAGATATTTTGAAATTCTTTGATTAGGTATTTGCATGTATTAATCAATTCTCTATTTTTCATGTTTTCTAGTGGTGGCTAATATTAGAACTTGCCTAGTGTTACCTTTTTAATCCAAGTTGGAATGAATAGGAAAAGAGATTGATTAATAGGATTCGATGATGTGTTCTCATCTAATCAACCAAACTAGACGAAGGGAAGATTGACTAGGACTATAGGTAATGGTTAGTATTGCACATTATGGCAATGGGCCAAGTCAGTGAAATTCACTTCTCACCTCGACCAAATGGTTTAGTGAACTTAAATTACCATCCTGTCTGCTATACGCTTGATATGAATTGGCTTATCATAAGATACTAAGTTGGGGAATTATGGTAAATACAATACCCTAGTTGCTCTCCATTATTAATTGTCTCTTGTGATAGTTAGTTTAGTTTATTTTCTTATTGAATGTTGCAACTCCCCTTTTCGGGAATTGAGTTGGTTAATTGTTTGAATTGCTTATTGATGAATTTTCTCTGAGTCTACATATTACCTTGGGTTTGACGCTAACCTTGGTTAGGGTTTATATCTTAACGATGATCGCTTTATCCTATAAAGGGAGATGTAACTTGGGCGACCTGACCATTTATAAGACTCTACTAGACTGACTATGCACAGTTGAGACCAGTAAACCTAGGCTCTGACACTAACTTCTTCGGACCCTGTACCGGTCAAGATGGTGCCTGCTAGGTCCCACCTAGAAGAAGGCCAAGAACCTAACCCCAAGGGTACCTGTCCTAACATTTAATCAAGTCCAAATATAATAATAGCACAACAATAATAAAAACCTACCTAGAACCTGGAAGTCAACTGAACATAATCACCATAAGGGAACAAATTCTTAGCCAAAAACATCCATCCATCTATCTATCTATCTATCTATCTATCTATCTATCTATCTATCTATCTATCTATCTATCTATCTATCT
>JAOTQJ010195250.1:0-20860 GCA_025642045.1 Solanum sejunctum
AAACTCGAACCTCAAATCAACCTTAGAGAAGTGACTAACCCATTGTAGTTGACCAAATCGATCAACCATCCCTATCCATCATATTAAAACCTTACGGGTCCTACACTCATCATATCCCCTCATTGAGCCACTTGATCAACATGACCACCTCAAGCCTAAGGTTGACCATCCTTACACTTCCTTAGACCATATGGAAAATCAACTAGCTTGTGACCAACTTTACTATATATATAACAAGCATTGGTCCTCCTCAAGCATGGACCACCATGGTTCTTCCCACACCCTCGAAACTTGGGATTAGTCATCCCACCATCACCTCCTTCTGGTTGAGTAAGAGAAGAACCACTAACTTTGCACCCAGACCCACTACAACCCAAGCAAGAATTAGACTTCTCCTAACATAGGCCTCCATGGCCCTTCCCACACTTTTGCCATCTAGGTGCTTCCACCACCTCATCACCTCTTTTACCCATTTTATGCATATGAGGACAATCTATTATCTTGTGACCCTCACCTCCACAACCATAACAAGCATTGGTTTTCTTAAAGCATGGGCCATCATGGCATCTACCATATATTGGGTATCTAGAATAAGACACCACACCACCCCTATATCTCACCTTAGAACTTACCCTCAACACAGGCCTTCTTGGCCTCATTACCTCTCCTCTTACCACTAGAAGTCTCGAGAGTGCCCACTTGTAAATTGAGTTAAGTTGCCAATGTTGTCATCGCTTTGGCCATTATCCATGGAGCATTACGAACCTCCTCATTCGACATATATCCATCTTGAGCATCTTGAGACATATCCTGAAATGTAACAGTTAGGGATTAGTAATAAGCCCTAGAGGATCTAACCCTATCGCACGACATAGATCATGAAGAGGTGAAACATTTACTAGAATGTCTCATAACCTCCTATTCATAGTTGTGGTGCACAACACAACCATGAATAAGACTCTAATTTGACACAGTGTGTTGGACATCAAGGATCTAACAACCCCGTGCTCTAATACCATCTTTATTATGCCCTGAAACCTAGGGCCTAGACGTGACCGGCGAATGTGGGGGCCAAGACAAACAACTGGGCTTACCCTTATAGTCATAAGTATTCCAAAATATATAAGATATAATCTGAACATAATCATGAAAGAAGATAAATATTGTCCCCTGACATGAGGACTTACCAAAAGCTAACTTGAATAGTCCATCTAGCCACGAGGAGAATCAATAGGGGCTCTGATTCCTACATGGTAACATTATATAGGCATAAAGTATGTGTTAGTATGTTTGAATATACTAAGTATGCGAAGTACAATGTATATAACTTACCAAAATCTACATATCGATATTAGATGACAAGGCACATAATATAGAAAGAGTTGAATATCGGAGAATGTAATATACGAGATGCTACGAAAGTCATGATGTATGAAATGCAAATGATGCACTTATATATATTGGGGATGTAATCTCAACTGACATAAGTAAGACCAAGCAGCTATTACTTGGAATACCAATGAAATCCCCTCATAGGTAAAGAGATGATTTACTTGCCAAGGGTAGATGATACTTCACCTTACGGGACAACTCCCTCTTCATATGAAGTAACCTTTTTTATGGGACAACTCCCTCTTTCGATAGGATTTTCACAAAATCACAATTCAAATCATTTCTTCTCTTTAGAGGACAACTTCCTCTTCGGATCGAAAACCTATACGAGGCACATAGTTTAAGGAAAGGGAGAGGGCCCTTGCGGATAGCCCTAATGCCCCCAATCCATTGGTGTTAAGTCATCATCTCACAAGAATAGATATACGTATATATATATATAGACACTTTCAAATGACGTAAATCATTTCCGAAACCATTTCAATACATTCTGAGGCTTAAAGGCCAAAACATATTTTCATAGTCTATATACTCATGCGTAGGAATAGCCTCATTCATATATAAAATGGTGCAAGCACCCAAAATGCTTAAAGAGCCAAAATGAAAGACATATATGTGATCACAATATTGCCATAACCAACTTATCCAAACTCGTATCATAGAACATAATTAGGCTTAACCCATAACATAATTCCTCAAAATAATCCATGTACATGAATGCATATGCTATGGACAATGAGAGAATAGCATGGGTAATTAGGATTCATTTTAGAATCAATAATATAATATGAAATTAAATCCAAAACATAATTAAATCTGCATTTAAATTCATAATGTAATCACCCATGCATTTAGAAGTCTTAAAGGGGATATTCATACTTAAAATTCCATAAACCCCAAAGAAAATCCTCATGCAATAGTTTAAATCACATTAAAGACATCAAATAAACACTACCCATGCATAGTTAGAATTTTAGGATTCATAATCTTCAAAACTCCGATTTAAAGTAAACTAGAAATAAATGAGATTGCTTAAAAATAATTTTGGGTCTCCTTGATTGAAAGGAAGTCAAGGATCAACCCACATACCTTATACCTTGAGTTCCTTGAAATTGAGTTTGGAAAGAATGGAAGCTTGGAAGTGGGTTTTAGAATCCAAACTTTTTATTGGGTTTCCTTGAAATTGAATCGGAGCTTGATGGAGGCCCTTGAGAGGATTTAGGAGTGTGATTGAGATGAGAGTAGTGATTTTTATACTTTGGAGCATTGTTTAGGTCTTTTAGGAAGGTTAAGATAGCATTGGAGGTCTAAAAAGGGCATTAGAGTAATTAGCATTTATGAAAATGCCGTTAGTGAATCGGATGGAAATTTTGGCAAAACGTTACTCCACGACAGATCCCACAGGTCGTGTGTCATATCATGGGTCGTGTGGAGTGCCCGTGACAAGGTACTTAGTCCAAAAGTTAAAGTTGGAAATTGAATGGAACGAGATATATCGTCATGACGACGGAGGCCTCCACGGGTCGTGTGGAGCCTCACAGCCTGTGTGGAGGCTCGTGGCACCATACTTGGTGCTGGGACATATTGCACATGCTCCAAGCCAAGGACCATGGGTCGTGCCCCATGCCACGGGTCGTGGTAAGGGGCGTGGCACAACACAAAGCAAGAAAAACTCCCCCAAACGCCCACTATTCCTTTCTTGTACTAACCCCATGACCAGCCACACAGCCAGTGGCAAGCAACACTGCCCGTTCCACCGGTCATGCCCGATTCTTTAGGCCAAAAATTTCCTTTTACAACTGAAGACACCTCACACGATTGTACAAGACACCACTGCCCGTATAGGTGCCCGTGGGGCTTCACTGCATGGGAAGGTCTTACGAAGATGGTCATAACTCCTTCATCCAAACTTGAAATGATGTGAAACAAAGTGCATTGGAAAGATAACTGCAAGGTCTTTTATTTGACAAATGTGGACCACCTAGTCCTAATTGTGGTAAATGTTATGATTATTTAAAATTAACCCTTCGACCAGTACTTGTGTCAAACTTAGCCAACAAAAATCCTTTTGAACTTGCTAGTATTTGGGGCCCATAACAGCCTTAAACAACATATATAAGCTTGGAAATTCTGGGTCTTTACATCATCTCTTCCTTGGGAACATTCGCCTTCGAATGTGGTAGAACAAAGCTTGAAAGACTTGACTTAGAACACGAAAACTCCAACCATATAATCAATGCATAGTTTACTAGTTGAAGATCATAAAGTAGTTGAAACTCATACCAAAATGTATTCAATTCATTTTAAACATAATGTAAATCATTTCAATGCACATGCAAGCATGTCATGCCATGAGACTCAAGAATTGAAAGGGTCGGGACCGCTTGGGAAAAGAACGAACCTAGTGCCTTATGCTTAGGTAGATTGGAAAAGATAGGGATGTCACCTTATCAAGATTTCTTCAGCGTCTCCTGTGGTACTCTCAACTTGTTGTTTTCCCCAATGGTATGCTACAGCCTTATCAATCATCTTTTCCACCTTTTCCATCCAATACCTCCACCAGGACCTTTTTCTAAGTTAACTTTTCCTCCACAACACCCACAGCCTCAAAGAGTTCTATAGCACTAGAGTCACCAACACATCCCCTCAACCTAGAAGCATGAAGAACCGGACAAATCGCTTCCCTATTCATAGGAAGTTCCCATACCTATGCAATCTTACCAACCTTCATCTATATTCTATAAGGACTCACAACCCTAAACTTAATTGTCATCCTTAAACACGCTTAGTCCACTTGGTACCTTAAACTACCATCTCCCCCTTAGGAGACAACCTCCACTCTATCATTCTTTCACCCAAAACTTCTAACTCTAATAAGGGGGAATCAAGGCCTTGCTTAAACTAGACCTCCTCAATCAAAGAAAAGTTGGAACCACCACGAACACTATACTATCATTCTCAACGTTTCTCAACCTAACTTCCAATCTAACCAACCAATGGATCACACTAGTCACCTCTTTATCGCCATTATCCACATATGCTAGGCTACCCCTAGGCACCCTACTTAGAGCATCAACCATAACATTAGGCTCAACGGGGAAATGTCACACACTCATATCATAATGCTTAAGGTGTTCTAATTAACCACCTTATTGTTATCCTCAACTCACACCTATCATATTTAGCAAACAACCTCTCATCTCCCAAGACTTGCAACACTACCCGCTAGTGATTCACAAGCTCTAAATAATTCAATACTCCATTGATATAGGCCACCACAAACATGCCATAGTAGGGTTTGAAGACAATATTCATGAAGCCCATAAATACAACCGGCGCATAAGACCACCAAACAACACTACCAATATTCAAAAAGCTCATTCCTAGTCCGAAAGGACACTTAGGGATATCACACACCCTCATCCCCACTTAGGAATGAAACCCGAACCTAAAATCAACCTTAGAGAAGTTACTAACCCATTGTAGTTGACCAAATCGATCGACCATCCCTACCCATCATATTAAAACCTTACGAGTCCCACACTTATCCAAAGAATGCTATGCAAGTAGCCAAACCACCCCAAGACCTCAAACACCTCAAACTAAGTCTAACCAAAATCATATGACAAGACCTAACACAATACAAACCCATATCAACACCTATGAACCTCCTAGCAACCATATACTCCACAAAAAGGATAGACACCAAAAGTCCACACAACAACTTAGACAAACAAAATGCCCCACTAGCAAGAAAAATAATAGAGAGGAAGTAGTGGCACACTCGGCCTGACAATGAATGCACATCAAAGCCAAGGAAACTTCAACTTACCAATAATAGCATCGGGCACCTCTTGAGCCACTTGATCAACATGACCATCTCAATCCTAATATTGACCATACTTACACTTCCTTAGACCATATGGACAATCAAGTAGCTTGTGACCAACTTTGCTATATCTATAATAAGAATTGGTCCTCCTTAAGCATTTACTACCACGATTCTTCCCACATCCTCGACACTTGGGATTAGTCATCCCACCATCACCTCCTTCTGGTTGAGCAAGAGAACAACCACTAACTTTGCACCCAAATCCGCTACAACCCAAGCAAGCATTAGACTTCTCCAATCATAGGCTGCCATGGCCCTTCCCACACTTTCGACATCTAGGCCCTTTCACCCCCTCATCACCTCTTTTACCCATTTTACGTCTATGAGGACAATCTATTATCTTGTGACCCTCACCTCCACAACTATAACAAACATTGGTTTTCTTAAAGCATGGGCCATCATGGCATCTATCATATTTTGGGTACCTAGAATAAGACACCACACCACCCCTATCTCTCACCTTAGAACTTACCCTCAACACAGGCCTTATTGGCCTCATTACCTCTCTTCTCACCACTAGAAGTCTCGGGAGTGCCCACTTGTAAATTAAGTTGAGTTACCAATGTTGTCACCGCTTTGGCCATTACCCATGGAGCATTACGAACCTCCGCATTCGACATATACCCATCTTGAGCATCTTGAGACATATCCTAAAATGTAACAGTTAGGGATTAGCAATAAGCCCTAGGGGATCTAACCCTATCGCATGACATAGATCATGAAGAGGTGAAACATTTCCTAGAATGCCTCATAGCCTCCTATTCATAGTTGTGGTGCACAACACAACCATGAATATGATTCTAATTTGATACAGTGTATTGGACTCCAAGGATCTAACAACGTAGTGCTCTGATACCATCTTTATCGTGCCTCAAACATAGGGCCTAGACATGACAGGCGAATAGGGGACCCAAAGGAAACATAAACAAGCCTCATGACATATCATTAGATATCTTTAGTTGCGAAAGAAATTAAAATGACAATAATATATAAGCATAAACAAGGAGAATCCAGTCTAAGGTAAAGAGTTAAGCACTTGAATAACATAAATGAGTCGAAACTCAAGCGTAATATATAACTTGTCCAACAACACCTCTAGACATAGAACTTAGCGGGGGCCAACACAAATAATCGGGCTCACCCTCATAGTCATAAGTATTTCAAAATATATAAGATGTAGTCTGAACATAAGCATGAAAGAAGATTAATATTGTCCCTGGACATGAGGACTTACCAAAAGCTAACTTGAACAGTCCATCTAGCCACGAGGAGAATCAATATTTGCTCCGATTCCTACATAGTAACATCATGTAGGCATAAAGTTTGCATTAGTACGTTTGAATATACTAAGTATGCGAGGTGCAATGTATGTAACTTACCAAAACCTACATATCGATGTTAGGTAACAAGGCACATAATATAGAAAGAGTTGAATATTGAAGAATGTAATATATGAGATGCTACGAAAGTCATGATGTATGAAAGGCAAATGATGCGCTTATATATATTGGAGATGTAATCTCAATCAACATAAGTAAGACCAAGCAACTATTACTTGGAATACCAATGAAATCTCCTCATAGGTAAAGAGGTGACCTACTTGCCCAGGGTAGACGATACTTCACCTTACGAGACAACTCCCTCTTCATATGAAGTAACCTTCTTTATGGGACAACTCCCTCTTTCGATAGGATTTTCACAAAATTACAATTCAAATCATTTTTTCTCCTTATAGGAAAACTCCCTCTTCGGATCAGAAACCTATACTAGGCACATAGTTCAAGGAAAGGGAGAGGGCCCTTGGGGATATCCCTAATGCCCCCAATCCATCGGTGCTAAGTCATCATCTCACAAGAATAGATATACGTATATATATATATAGACACTTTCAAATGATGTAAATCATTTCCGAAACCATTTCAATACATTCTGAGGCTTAGAGGCCAAAACATATTTTCATAGTCTATATACTCATGCATAGGAATAACCCATTCATATACAAAATGGTGCAAGCACCCAAAATTCTTAAAGAGCCAAAATCAAAGATATATATGTGAACACAATATTGCCATAACCAACTTATCAAAACTCGTATCATAGAACATAGTTAGGCTTAACCCATAACATAATTTCTCAAAATAATCCATATACATGAATGCATATGCTATGGACAATGAGAGAATGGCATGGTTAATTAGGATTCATTTTAAAATCAATAATATAATATGAAATTCAATCAAAAACATAATTAAATCAACATTTAAATTTAGAGTGTAATCACCCATGCATTTAGAAGTCTTAAAGGGGACATTCATACTTGAAATTCCATAAACCCCAAAGAAAATCCTTATGTAATAGTTTAAATCACATTAAAGTCATCAAATAAACACTATCCATGCATAGTTAGAATTTTAGGATTCATAATCTTCAAAACTCCGATTTAAAGTAAACTAGAAATAAATGAGATTCCTTAAAAATAATTTTAGGTCTCCTTGATTGAAAGGAAGTCAAGGATCAACCCACATACCTTATACCTTGAGTTCTTTGGGATTGAGTTTGGGAAGAATGGAAGCTTTTAAGTGGGTCTTGGAATCCAAACTTGTCCTTGGGTTTACTTGAAATTGAATTGGAGCTTAATGGAGGCCCTTGAGAGGATTCAGGAGTGTGATTGAGATGAGAGTAGTGAGTTTTATCCTTTGGAGTATTGTTTAGGTCTTTTAGGAAGTTTAAGATAGCATTGGAAGTCTACAAGGGGCATTAGAGTAATTAGCATTTTATGAAAATACCATTAGTGAACGAATGAAAATTTTGGCAAAGTGTTGCTCCACGGAAGATCGTATTGGTCGTGTGTCATATCATGGGTCATGTGGAGTGCCCATGACAAGGTACTTAGTCCAAGAATTGAAGTTGGAAACCGATTGGAACAAGACGTCTCGTCATGACCACGGAGGCCTCCACGGGTCGTGTGGAGCCTCACGGTCTGTGTGGAGGCTCGTGGCACCATACTTGGTGCTAGAAAATGTTGACTAGACTCCATGCCAAGAACCACGGGTCGCTCCCTATTCCAAGGGTCATGGTGAAGGGTGTGGTACAACACTTAGCAAGAAAAACTCCCCCAAACGCACACTATTCCTCTCTTGTACTCACCTCACAACCAGCCACACAACCCATGCCACTATTCTTGCACCATGACTGAGGCCAAAAATGTCCTTTTCCAACTCAAGACACCTCACATGACCCGTACAAGACACCACTGCCTGTATATGTGTCTGTGGGGCTTCACTGCACCAAAGGGTCTTACAAAAATGGTCATAACTCCTTCATCCGAACTCGAAATGAGGTGAAACAAAGTGCGTTAGAAAGCTAACTACAAGGGCTTTCATTTGACATATCGTGGGTCATGCAGTTCTAATTGTGTTAAAAGTTATACTTATTTAAGCTCAACCCTTCTACTGGTACTTGTGTCAAACTTAGACAACAAAAATCTTTTTGAACTTGGCTTATCGTTGGGGCCCATGAAAGCCTTAAATGACAAATATAAGCTTGAAAATTCTAGATCCTTATAAGTATGGTCTATTCTCATAAGCTTATGATCTTGTGTTATGTTTTCATTATATGTTCTTCTTTATGCATTGTCTCGTATTACTATTTAGTTGTATTCCTTGTGCATTCTTAATCTAACTTTATGCATCTGTTATCATATGTATCTTTTTATATTATATTTAATAATGATGGCATTATAATTCCATCTGTGTATTGCATCTCACATACGTAGTACATTCAAATGTACTAACACATAGTTTGTGAATTGACTCGACCTAGAGGCCTAGTCGTCACATAGTGAATGAGACACTTGAAGGAAACTCACCAATCATCTAAGCATCTTAAGCATTCATAGGCACTAAATTGAAACTTTTGCTAAAACAACATAAGGAGAAGGGACTACGTACCATTTTATGTAATAAAGTAACATAAAAAATCAGCAAAAATGAATATCATCATTTATCCATACGCATACTACTGATACATTACAGACAGAACCGGCAAGATCGATTTTCATAAAATAGAAAGAAAATCCATAAATATTCAACATAGAATGTAAAAGCTTTAGAAGGACCATAAATATATACTCTAAAACAAAAATACAGAACAGAGTGAAAAATGGGTAGAGTCCTGAACTAAGGGCTCACTACAATAACAAGCTAGTCTTGAATGCCAATACTAGTGTCGAGCCGGTGGAGGAGCGTAAGTCCCTAAATGGTTAAATCGTAAAGGCAAAATATGTGTTAGCACTTTTAAAATGTACTATGTATGTGAGACGCAAGGCATAGATAAAATTGTAATGCCATCATAATTAAACATAGCATATGGATATACATATGATAAAGGAGTCATGAAATATACTTAAACATGCACAATGAATATGGCTCAGGTCAATATGAGACAATGTACAAGAAAACACATAAATTGAGGACATATCATAAGGTTATAAAACTCGAGGGAATGGACCATAACCGATAGTAAGACCATGTGAGCTACTACATGGAATTCAATGAGCTCCTTCCATTGCGAAAAGGCCAATGCACTCCTTCAATTGTAAAAAGGGAAATTTACTTGCCAAAGTAGATATCCAAAACTTAGTAACTTTGCAATTACATGTTTCTTAACTTTTGGGCCTACGTGGATCTACTAGTCTAGCCTATAAGACTCCTATGGCAGCACATAATTACGAACATTGAGATTTAGCTTTAAGGGATCATGTCTCAACTACCAGAATGAGTTTCAATTTCTAGTTCTCTTGATGCTAAATCATCCCACGAAATGTTTGAAACATAATCTTAGAATTATAAGTAGCAATTATAGGAGTAGCTTGAACTTAAGAATCTTTCAGAAACATCTTTTAGGGCAATTAACATCAAACATATATCCTTGGCAAACTTAGCTTTGAAGCTCTTCATAAATGCTCTAATCATAATCATAAATCATGGAAAACTTTTATTGAATAAGGTGGGCTTAGCTTTTAGCATGAAACAATTATAAATCACATAAGTCTTAGGAAATTTCTTTTAAAAGGAACATCGAAATTGTCCAACCTTGGTCATATTGAAAATCATCATAAAATCAATATCATATTTCACTTATGCGTAAGTTTAATTGGTAAAATAGTTGCTAAACTTGATAGACATCATACAATAACATAAGCATGCACATTAAATTGAGGAACTTAAATAAAAGGTAAGAATACTTAATAGGGAACTTTATGGGTGAAAGATAAAAATTCGAAGAAGGAATAAAACAATAAGGAGAAAAGGATAGAGGATAGTAAGGTGGAGAATGGGCGGGCAGAGAAAGGGAAAGCCATTATAGGGGAGGATGACAGCCACAGTTGTGGAATCGAAGGGGTAAGGTAGGCAAAGAACTTAATGTTGATACTAGTAATAAGTTTGAAGCCTTAGAAAATCAAGGGGAGAGAGAGGAAGACAAAAGAAAAAAAAATAAAGTTTTTGAGAAGGAAAAGGCACTAGATGGGGAAAAAGTAAATATGTAGAATAAGACCTCAACATTGTTAGAGAGGGGCAATTCAAGTGAGAAAAATGAGGTGGCCACAATAGAATGCAATAATAAAGAGGTCATGGAGGTGGTAGACCAAGAGATAGAAATAATTGTAGATAACAAGGAGAAAAATCAAGAAGTAAATAGGGAAGAAGTGAAAGAAGATATACATAACACAAACAATTTGCCATTGGTAATGCACAAGGATTTGGAGGGAAAGAAGGAAGAAGTTGGTGAAAAGAAAAAAAAGAAGTTGTGATAGTGCCTAAAATATCAACAACTCTCTCTAAAAGACAAGGAAAACATGAAAGATACAGAGAAGGAGGAGAACATAACATCACATATTGAAAGCATTAGCAAAAGTGAAGATTTTTCTCCAAGCCAAATAGAAATGTTGAAAGGGAAAAATAGAAAAAGATCAAAGCAGAATCAACCTTCACAGATTCATATAAGGAGTAAAAAGGCATCATCATCATCAGCAACAACAGTGCAATGATTAATAATGTCATGACCTAAGCCTAGGCCTAGACATGACAGGACGCAAGGGAAATTTGAATGGCCCCCAAGCAAGCCTCTTAACATATCATTACACATCCTTAGTCATGAAGCAATAAAATACAACAATAATAGAGTAAAATAGGGACAACAGGGCTAAGGGAAAACTTCGATATTATAAACACCAAGAGTCGAGAGATAGTCAAAGCTCATAATATTACACATGACATGTCCAACAACACCTCTACTACATAGATAAGAGCAGGGGCCAAGACAAGTAACCGGGATCACCCTCATAGTTAACATTTACATAAAAGAAAGGTAATTTTAGAACATAACATGATATCATAAGCAACATCCCAGGAATGGAGGACTCATCAACAAGCTTGAGTGGAATCGTACTAGCCACGTAGATGGGGATACTCAAGCAGGGCTCCGGTTCCTACATGGTGACATCATATAGGCATAGAGTATGTGTTAGTACGTTTGAATGTACTAAGTATGTAGGATGCAATGTAATAAGTAATAAGCACCATAATCAAAATGCATAACATATGCAATGAATAAACATATAGCAATGTGACATGTATGAATAATACTTGAAGTAAAATCGTACTTATATAGAACATAATATGACTGTAAGGAGTGACCATTATTAGTGCAATCTAAGGCCTACCAGCTCCTTGGACAGACATAAGAGGTGCAAACCCCTTCATGTGGTTGATGAGGTATAAACCCCCAACATAGTTGATGAGATACAAACCCCCCAAAATGGTTATCAAGGTACAAACCCCTCGACATGGTTGCACGGGCCTGCCACCTCCCCAGCGAGGCGATCGAGGTACAAACCCCTCATCAAGATTACCGGGCCTACAACCTCCCGAGAGAGGCTTGGCCATCCCGAACACTATAGAGATAATATCATATACATACATTCCTTTCATCATCATATACATACATTCCTTTCATCATCATAAAGTCATTCATCTCATAAGACATGCATTGGACCTTCAATTCCTCAAGAAATCATGACCAAACATTTTATCAAACACTTGGCGGGTGTGTAGTACTAGTATAAAACCATGCAATTCAAGAGTGAAATCATGCGAGAAAATTCATTGTAAAACCATCTAGATACTTGGTAACGCCCTCAAGCAATATACATCAACACCCTTCATCAAATCTCACAATAGATCTTAGATTTATAGTTTAAAACACGCTAAAACAACATAACTTCATGAAACCCCAACATAGTGTGTTGACATCTAATTTTGACCCACCTTAGCCCCTTTTTATGTCATTCGATTATTTATTTTTTTTAAAAAAAAATTATACTTTTTATTATACATATAAGTTTATACTTTAGTTCTTACCCAAAAATTGTATATTTTTTGCATTCATAATTTATAAAAATGTCATTATTGTTATTAGGAAAAAGGTCAAAATTGCCCTTAAACTATGCGAAATAGATCACTTATATCCTTCGTTATATTTTGGGATCAAAAATACCCTTTCTGTTATTCTAAGGGACCACAAATGCCCTTACACCGTTATCCTTGCCACATGATAGTCTACATAGATATTCACGTGGCAATAAAAGGGTTAAAATTACCCTCGAACTATTTGAAATAGCTCAAATATACCCGTCGACTATCTTTTAGATCAAAACTAGCCTTGTCATATATGTTTTGGACCACAAATGCCCTTATTTTATAAAAAGAATAGCGAAACAAGAAATATATACATTATTTATTTTTAATTTTTAAATATATAGTTTTGATAAATCCAAACTATATATTTATCAAAACTATATATTTATCCAAACTATATATTTTAAAAACTAAAAATAATTATGGTCTAAATCATAGACGACAAGAGTAGTTTTGATTTATAAAATAGTCGAAGGGTATATTTGAGCTATTTCAAAAAGTCTGAGGGTAATTTTGACCCTTTTATTGCCACGTGAATATCTATGTGGACTGCCATGTGGCAAGGATAACGGTGTAAGGACATTTTGTGGTCCCATGGAATAACGACAGGGGTATTTTTTATCCCAAAATATAACGGAGGGTATAAATGATCTATTTCGCATAGTTTAGGATTAATTTTGATCCTTTTTCCTTGTTATTATTTACTCATTTTTTGGTATTTATCTTTTCTTTTATTTTATAAATGTTTGAATGAGAAAATTTTTTAAGTTATTACTTTGTCGTAAATAACATTAATTTATTTTATAATAAGTATAATTAGTAATTTGATAAAATTTATTACGTAGTAATTTAGTAGTCATTTATATTATATTAGAATTTTATTTAACCCCAATTATATTCAAATTTCAAATTTGTAAAATCTTTTCATATGAAGAAAAATCCTCCTCAATATTAATTGTAGACTATTATCTTTTCAAAAATCACTCCAATAATTTTGACTGTAAAAAAAGATTACTCATCTTGATTTGTTCCTTTAGCAAGTTTTCCTTCCCCTACAACCCCAACGGTCCCATTTTTCTTCACGCAGTATTCTTCCCCAAGATATTTTTTTAATTCTTCATGAGAAAAATCCATAAGAGCTCCTTCAAATTTATCGTTTTTCAAGATCACTTCTTCCCTGCAAATCAATCATCCCCACTAAAAGGATGAATCACCAAAAAAAAAAATCGACTCGTAATTGATCATCTTCACCAGATTATGTACATAATTCTGTTATTTGGTCTACTTCTTTTCTCCATTATCTTGACTTCTCCAACCAACATCCCCTCCTCCTTCCCTTTACAACTCTCAATCTTCAAACCCTCAAAACCTTTACATGAGACATTGTATTATGAAGAGAACCTTGAACGAGCATTGGCAGGAGCATCAACAGATGACAAGACAGTAATAATAACTGTCGCAAATAAAGCATACGCCGAAGGAGATAAGGCTATGCTAGATCTATTCTTGGATGGTGTTTGGCATGGAGAAGACACTTGGGAATTAGTGAATCACCTTTTGATTGTTTCCATGGATCAAACCTCATATGAGCGTTGTAAATTCCTACGTCTTCATTGTTACAAGCTCAAAACGGACGGTGTGGATTTTGGTGGAGAAAAATTGTTCATGTCTCAAGATTTTATCAAGATGATGTGGAGAAGAACTTTGTTCTTGAGGTTTGCAGGAAGAATTTTACAGAGTTTTTAGGTGATTTTATACACCGGCGGCAACTACGGCTAGAATACCACTGGCCACAGAGGTTTCCTACCGGAGGCTTTGGTTATTCGAGGGAGTTTCGGGTTTTCGATTTCTGGGATTCGGATACTGGAAAGCTTTGTATGGTCGGTTCAGGTTTGAATAAGTTAAGTTCTATTATTGTTGTTCTTAAGTTGAATTATTTGAATTCATCTTATGTTCTGAATAGTGTGGTTAATGGTATAAGAACTGACGTGAATGATAAAATGCATATACTAAGGCTGTTGAAATACTTGGTATGTCTTTGGGGAATTATGTTTATACTTTGATTGATTAAGAGATTGAAAATAGTGGATTTAGTGAACATGGTGATTGGTCTAATGTTTCTTTGATGAGTGCATTCCTATGTTAGCTTCGTAATTAGTGAGCTGATTTTGATGAATTGTTGTATAATATTTTCTTTTCTAAAAAATCGTGCGATGTTTTGAAAATAAAAGGAATACAAATTTGTAAATTATTAAAATATTTTGGGCTAAGATCGATCTTGAAACTTATCTATTAATTAATATCTAAAAGGGTATAATTTTATTTCAAGCTCATTATATTGAGAGAAGAGAAGAGAAAATTATTTTTTTCTCCCTTACTTGCTTATATCGATCAAGAATTGTTATAGTTATGTTATTTTCTTTAATTCTTTTGATTACTTAAATATTAAGAACAAACATATTCTCACCTTTTATTTTTTTGAATATTATTACATGTACACCATAATGGAACAACATTACTTGGAGTTTAATCACTACGAGTACAGGATCAAAGCGCGAAGCCCAGCTCAAGTGGAATTACCACTCCAAAAAGGCCAGGCATGTATGGGATATGACGAAAAAAACGTAGGCTATAGCTGACTTCTTATATGAAATGCATACATAACTTTATAAATTAAAGCAACTCATTACTCCCTCCTATTCTAATTTCATCTGTCACTCTTTTAAATGACTCAAAAACTTGACAACTCTTACTATTATGATAAATTGTTGAAATACTTTCATCAAAATAGAAATATTTTAAGTTTTATATGACTTAAAAAAATATATTGAATCATTTTATTTGATACTCTTGAATAATTTCTTTTATGAGTTTTTTGTTAAATCTTTTTAAACATCTAAAAGGGCCGATTTATAAAAATAAAATGGAGGGAGTAACATCGCATTGAGTCCATTTCTAGCCTTGTCGTATCCTGCTCCCGCTCCTTAACTTCAACTTATATATGATTAATTTATCATTTATTTAGTTTGTCATATTATATTTTTCATCAAATTAATCAAAGCGGAGTATATTTTACTAATAATTTATTTCGTTATGTGAATTGTTATGATTCATGAGAGATAACTAGAATATTACTTATTAGTGGATCTTTAAAAATATTAGATGGATATCATTATGGACTGTCTTTTACTGTTCGTAACTCCACATTAGTAATTTTTCTGAAACTTTTGGTAATTTGGTATTTTACCATATGCCAGTCTCTTGATCACCACATTAGGTTCTTCTTTGGTACTTCTATAATGCCTAAATCCTTTAGACGTATGATTTGGAAGTGATCGGGTTAGTTCTTCTATTCTCCTTGTCCCTATTTTATTTATTTATATATTTATTTTGTATTAGCTTTCTCTTTATGTTGATATTATTCAAATACTTTAAGCATTTTATGGAGACCAACCAGGTTAGTCTCCTTTTCTTTTGTCATTAACATTATCAATTTTTATTTTATTTGACAACCTAAGAATATGTTTGCTTGGTTGAATTAATAAATTTTGTGGCATGAGTAATTTGTATCTTATTTATTGTAATACATGTTATAATTCTCATAACTAAACTTTTTCTTAATGTAATTTGTTTAGGATATAAATTTTATAAGTGATAGTTTTTCTAAATCTTGAGGACATATATTTTCAACATGTGATAGTAAGTAAAACGTATATAATTTCTTTTTGAGTGTAATAAACTATTTATTTCATATTTCCTTTTTGTTTATTTATTTTACTTAGTTATTATCTTTTTATTTTATTTATCTTATTATATTGCATGTACTTTTTCGCTTTAGAATGTTACAGGGATGAGTTTTTTTTTACGCTAATTATGTGTCTATCTTTATTATTCTAATTATATGTGAAAACTTGTATGTATTTAATATCTTATGTTTAGCCTAAAGATATGATTAATTCATTGACCTTACTTGTAATTTTTCAGCCCACCTAAATGCGAGATACAGTCGAAACCCGCCTTTGCGGAGCTCGAGGGGTGCCTAACACCTTCCTCTCGAGGTAACTTGATCCCTCACCCGTTATCTGGTGACTTTGACCTCAACCTTAGATTTAGGTTTAGAATGGTGTCCTAATGCACCTTAATTCATTAGGTGGAGACTTTTTCTTATTTTCAAATCCCAAAAGAGTCCTTTGCCACGAAGTCATCCAGGTTCTCATCTTTTCGCGAGAAAACATGGAGCATGACATAGTGTGCAGTGAATTTCATAATAGATAAGACCCATGGAAAATCAACTTCAAATCATTCAAATTTAGGTAAAAGGAAGCTTGGGCATCATGGGTGAAAGGAACCTATGAAAGAAACTCACATATATTAGCTTTGGAGAATAGATTGATGAAAATTGGAGATGGAGACTTGAAGCTTGAGTGAGAACCTTGAAATCCGGATGAGTTTTGAGATTTAAATTTAGGAGATGAAATATTGGCTAAGTGTTTGAATGAGTATTTGGGAATGTCTTGAATGATATGTGGGTGAAATAAGGCTAAGTATTGGCATATTCATGCATGGGAACACTTAGGCCAAAGACCCAAAAGCCTTGGATCGAACTTGAAAACTGGGCAAAATTTACACTGTGACGTGCCCTTGGCGCATCGCACCAGGGGCGCGAAAAGCTCTCTGGAAATCAATTTTTGGGAATTTAAAATTGCGATTTGTTTACTCTAAAATTGAGGTTAGACCTATTTTCCACTCAATTTGACCTCTTGAATAAGAATATGAAGTTGAATTTTCGATATCACACACAGATTTTGAGATATATAGAAGTTATGATTCTGGGCACTTTCGAGGCACAATTTCGAGCACTTTTTGGGGTTGTTTCAATATCTCCCCCTTGAGAACATCCGTCCCCGAATGTCAAAGAAACATATATGAGATATGCAAACATGACACTTTCAGCCCACATTGAGATGCAACAATGCACTTAAACATTATTTCAAAAATCTCAACATAAACGTAAAATCATCATGAACTTGTCAATTTAAACATGAATGTATGCAATGACATGAGGTCTGAACTTAAGACTTGAGATCATATATAGGACTTATATCAATACCTTAGGCTTGAGTGGAGTGGAATAGATAAGTATATCGCTTTTGCATATCTGCTTCGGCCTCCCAAGTAGCACCTTCGACTTGTTGGATCCTCCAAAGGACCTTAATGGAAGCCACATACTTGTTCCTCAATCACTTCACTTGTCTATACAAGATATCTACTGGAACCTCTTCATATGTCAAGTTGTCTTCAATTACCTCCACAACATCAATATGCATAATAGCATTGGGATCACCCACATACTTTCTCAACATAGACACATGAAAGACCGGATGAATCAATTCCATATCTCTAGGCCAATCCAACTCATAGGTCACCTTATCAATACTTCTCATCACCCTATAAGGACCCACATATCGAGCGCTTAACTTCCCGTTCTTACCAAAATAGACCACACCCTTCATGGGTGACACCTTCAAATAAACCCAATTACTAACCTTGAATTCAAGATCCCTTCTTCTCACATCGGCATAAGACATTTGGTGACTTTGGGCTGTCTTCAACCTTTCTCTAATCATCCTAACCTTCTTAAGAGCCTCCATAACTAGATATATTCCTAACATAACCACCGCTCCAACTTTAGACCACCCAACCAGTGATCTACAACATCTATCATAAAGAGCTTCAAAACGAGTTATAGCGATGCTAGAGTGATAGCTATTGTTGTATACAAACTCAATCAATTGAAGATGATTATCCCAACTACTCTTAATCTCTAATACACAAGCACTAAGCATGTCCTCAAGTGTTTGGATAGTTCTTTCGACTTGGCCATCCGTTTGAGGGTGAAAGGTCATACTAAGCTTTACTTTGGATCCAAGACCTCTTTGGAAAGACCTCCAAAAGTGTGAACTGAATTCTGCACCGCGATCCGATATAATGGATGAAGAACCCCATGCAACCTTACCAATTAATGAATGTACAACCTAGCATAATCTTCAGCCCCATATGCAGTCTTAACTGGTAGAAAGTGAGCGATTTTGTCATCCTATCAACCACAACCCAGGTGGAATTAAAATATTTTTTAGTTTTAGGTAACTCAACCACAAAATTCATATTAACCTCTTCCCACTTCCAAGAAGAAATCTCTATATTTTGGGTTAGGCCACCCGACCTTTGGTGTTCGGCTTTGACTTATTGGCAACTATGGCAACCGAAAATAATTTTTGCAATGTTCCTCTTCATGCCTCCCCACCAATGCACCTCTCTCAAATCCCTATACATTTTAGTAAACCCGGGGTGAATAGAATAAGAAGAACCATGACCCTTATCAAGAATCTTTTCCTTAAAGCTATTAGCACATGACACACACAATCTACCTTGGTACCTAAGGGCATCATCTCCCCCTTGGGAGAAAACCTTCACCTTACCATCTTTTACTAATGTTTTCAGTTCCAACAAGACGGGATCAAGATCTTGCTTAGCTTTTACCTCCTCAACCAATGAAGATTTAGAACCATCAATGACAACAACACTACCATTATCAACTCCTTCCAACCTAACTCCCAACCTAGCCAACTGATAGACCTCCCTAGCCACCTCCTTTCACTATCACCAACATGAGCTAGGCTACCCTTAGACACACTACTCAAGCATCCGCCATAACATTAGCCTAACCCGGATGATAATGCACACTCATATCATAATTCTTAAGAAGGTCTAACCACCTTCTTTGCCTCATATTAAGATCCTTTTGGTGAAAATATATTGGAGGCTCTTATGATCAATGAATATATCAACATGCACCCTATACAAATAATGATGCCGTATCTTTAATGCAAATACAACGACGGCTAGTTCAAGATCATGGATAGGGTAGTTCTTTTCTTGGACTTTGAGTTTCCTAGAAGCATTGGCTATGACCTTACCATTTTGCGTTAGAACACAACCCAAAGCAACTCTAGAAGCATCACAATACACAACAAATCCCTCTAGCCCTTCTGGTAGTAACAATATAGGAGTGGACACAAGCCTATCTTTCAATATTTGGAAGCTCCACTCACACTCATCGGTCCATACAAACTTAACCTTCTTTTGAGTCAATTTTGTCATAGGAGAAGCAATAGAAGATAACCCATTCAAAAACCTATGGTAGTAACCTACTAAGCCCAAGAAGCTCCTAATATCCAACGGATCAATGGTCTAGGCTAATTTCTAATTACATTCGTCTTCTTAGGATCCACCTTAATACCATCCCCCAATACTACATGACCTAGGAAGGAAATCTCCTTCAATCAAAATTCACATTTTTATATTTAGCATGCAATTTCTCTTCCCTAAACCTTTGCAACACTACCCTCAAATGACCTATGTACTCCTCCTCATTATGTGAATAGATCAAAATGTCATCCATGAAGACCATAACAAACGAACCAAGGTAGGGTTTGAAAACACTTTCCATAAGATCCATGAAGATAGATGGTGCATTGGTCAACCCAAATAACATCACAACAAACTCATAATGCCCATACCTAGTCCAGAAGGTCATCTTAGAATATCACGCTCCTTCACCTTCACGTGATGGTACTCGGACCAAAGATCAATCTTAGAGAAATGGCTAACCCCTTTGCAATCAGTCAAACAAATCATCAATTATTGGAAGAGGATACCTATTCTTCATGGTGACCTTATTAAGTTGCCGGTAGTCAATACATATTCTAAGAGGCCCATCCTTCTCTTCACAAACAACAATAGTGCACCCTAAGGTGATTGGCTAAGACTAATAAAACCCTTCTCCAACAAACCCCTCAATTATTCCTTCAACTCCTTTAACTCCGTCGTGGCCATACGGTAAAGGGGAATAAAAATGGTTTGAGTATTGGGGAGGACGTCTATACCAAAATCTATTTACCTTTCCGGAGGAATACTGAGAAAGTCATTTGGAAAGACATCAAAAAACTCATTTACAACCAGAACCGACTCTATGGGAAGGACTTTGGACTCCACATCCCTAACCCTCACAAGATGATAAAGACACCCCTTAGAGATC